>CM051237.1:122677567-122755067 GCA_027917425.1 Gastrophryne carolinensis | reverse complement strand
GCATCCCAGAGAACCCAGGATGGGGCTGTGAGTGGGCTTACAGTCATTTTTTTATTGGAGGTCCACTTTCGTAGAATGTCATAAGTGCCACTGGCAGAATTTCAGCATACAGTAGACTTTGCTGCTGATGCCTCCGCTGCAGGGGCCTAAGCACTTAAAAAAAATGGAAGCTTATCTTACTGGTGCTAGCAACCCACACCCAGCCTCTGGGAGACTTCAGCAACAGGATTTGGTAAGGTGAACTTAATTTGTTTTTTTCTATTTAAAGTGGACCAATCACCCCCAGCCGCTAGCCTTCCCCCAGGGTATCTTATACCGGATGCCCTGCTGTGTGAAACCCCCAGGGATGCAGATAATCTTACCTGATCCCGGCAGGTCCCCCAACGCTGTGTTCTCAAGTGGCCGCATCCCTGGCCTTTATCTGTAGCTGTAGCTGAGTAGGGTTGCTACCTGGTTGGCATTTATTTTTTAATTTACTGGCCACTGAACTAGTGTTGTAATTGCGGATATACTTTTCCCATCCTCAATAACCAGTAAAAAAACAAATAACGGCACTGCCAGGCCAGTGGCCAGAAAATAAAATAAAAAAATAAAAGGCCAGGTGGCAACCCTATGTGCGCATTCCACGCCATTGAGATAGGCCAGGTGTGTGGGATTGCACACTCCACAGGGGAGCCGCGGATGCAGCCGCAGCGCAAAATTTAAATCAGCAGCTGTATTCCACGCATTAGTATGCACCACGTAACGAGATTGGACAAGCGTCCATGCATGCGCCGTGGGAATGGCAGAAAGGTGAGCGAAAGTGGGTGATTTGGGGGGTTCCACACATGGGCGCAAACTACATGGGGATGCCCCCGGGCAGGAACCAATCACCAGGATAATCAAGTGGTGCACTTTAAATGCCCAAATCCATCTCATCAACGGATGGGGGGGGGGGTTGTTGGGTCACCATGACCTAGCTTTTTTATTGGATGAACTTCCTATATGGTCACTACAGACAGGAAGTAAGACTAAATCTCCACAACTGGGGGTCACAGTCATTAAAAAGAGCTCTAACATGTTTCTGACCCCGCCCAATTCTTTCCAAATAAAAATTAAAATATTGGCTGGGATTAAAGCATTATGTTGAAAACAATCAGCCCTGTTTGGGGAACATTTGCCGAGCTGATAGACACAAATGGCCTCCCCGGGTTAGTTTTTGATCTCCCGGCTAATCTTTGTACATGAAGCTGTTTTTCATTTTCCAGGGGGATATTTACATATCTAGCAGGCCTCAATGTTTTGCTTCAAGCCAGTGAGTTTTCCCGCATCCTCTTTTCTAGAAGATACATCTTTTTTTTTCTAATTTCCACTTTCAATTTCAAAGATTTTATGTTTATAATCTGCACTCTGTTTAACCTTTAAAAATCTGCGAACTCTGAGGAGTAAGGGGTTAAAGCGTGTCCTCAGCACCAACTTCCCAGCAGAGCCGTGTTAAACTTATCCACCCGGACAGGTCAGAATAGAAGTCTCCCGCCATCTGTTTGAAGTTAGGAATTCTACGATTGCGAATGCTGCTTTCACCTTTAGCTTTGCGCTGACCCACCTCAGTGTCAGAAGAGATTAGGCTCTGGCTCAGCCATGGCTGGAACTGCGGGCTGCGGCCAGTGGGGATGAAGGGAAACTGGTCACTGGAAATACCCATCAAAGTCCACAGGTATCACATTGATGGGGCCTGTCAGAGGCGAGCAGGCAGGCAGGAGGCGTTACACTAGAGCTATGGAGGTAATAAAAACACACCACATAACACAATAGTACAAGTTGAGTTCATACTGCATAATGAAAAGAGACGGTGCAATTAAAGGATCGGCAAACCAGAGACAGATTATTTGACACATTTATACAGTGCCGACAGTGATCTGCAACAGAGTGTAATGCAGACATATCTATGGGCCATAGCAGTGAGCCAGAAAAATGAAGCCCACGCGTTTCAAGCCATTGTTAAGTTAGAGTTAACTTTACTTCATTTTCTGTTACCACAGACAAGTTCCCAGCTGGACCATTGCTAGGCCTGGGTGAGTAGTGCCATCACCCTGGTGAAAGAAAGGGATGGACGCTGAGCTGACACCTCAGCCTTGCCTACTGCTTCTAAATGTAATGAAGTTCCTCCTGCGTACTTTAAATTCTCCCTGCCATGTCCTGGGGGAGTGTGTGTGGCTCCCGCATTCTGCTTCCCATTCTCCATGGTCCAGACTAGTGACATAAGCTATCATGGGGCACCTGTCTGAGATGTAGATGATGGGGAGCAGAATGCCAGACCCAGGGTGAGTTTTAGAGTACACTTTCTAGAGTGCATCTCAGAGTTGGATCCACTTGTACACTATGGGGGTTATTCATGAAGGTCTAGCGCCAGGTAGTGCTTTGTAGCGGCAGGAAGCGTCTGATGAACGCCGGGCGCTGTATGCAAAACCATATTTATGAAGGCGATTCTGGTGAGTGACTCTAACAGCGCCCGATTCATCATTATAGGTGGCTCAGCGTATAGCGCCATCACTCTAGGTATTACCTGTCACACTACCTGTCGCTCTCCCATACATTTCAATGGGCGTTCCTTTTATTCTCTTTAAACTGGGTTTTTTTTTCTCTCAAATAATTGTGTTACCTCTCCTGGCCTAGAAAAAGTCATTTTTGAGAACTGTTTGTATTTTTTTGTTTTTTATGCAGA
This sequence comes from Gastrophryne carolinensis, assembly GCA_027917425.1. Taxonomy (NCBI): domain Eukaryota; kingdom Metazoa; phylum Chordata; class Amphibia; order Anura; family Microhylidae; genus Gastrophryne; species Gastrophryne carolinensis. The sequence continues at coordinate 122,752,363 of CM051237.1, read as the reverse complement.
ATTGTCATTACAGCCTCCAAATATAAATAATAAGGTCTGGGGGTTCCGTTGGCAATCTGCTTAAAGTGGACCAACACCCAGGGGTGTATAAGATTCCCGGGCCGATCACCTCTCTCACCGCGGGGCATCCGAGATCGGGATGTCCTCACGGGGTGAACCCCCCCCCCCCAAAAGCCCCAAAAAACCTTACCAAAAAACGGATCAGCCACGCGGCCTCCCGCGGACCCCTCTAGCAGTGCGCATGCCCGCGCTGGCCGTTTGTGAATGGCCGGCGCGCTCCCTGTAAGAGGGACACGCGGGAGGCAGCGGCGGCGGCTTGTCCGTCGCTTGTCCGTCGCCGAAAAGGTACGTTTTTGGGGGCTTTTGGGGGGGTTTCACACAGTGGGGCATCCTAATCTCAGGTGCCCCGCTGAAGTGGACCAAGACCCAGGATAGTGAAAATCCTGGGTGTTGGTCCACTTTAATTGGGTTTGAGTTGTGACACGGGTTGCTAGAGAAAGGGGTTCTTTTTCTGCACCTGATCTCATTTAGCATATAAACTGCCCTGGTGGACACCAAAAAGATCAAGCATCACTTTATACAGGCATAACTATGGGTGCACTTTATTTAAAGTGGACCAAAACCCAGGATTTTGATTATCTTGGGTTTTGGTCTTTGCCCCCGGGCACCACGATCAGGGATGCCCCGCCTCTTGTGCAATCAGCACGCTTGGATCCGCTCCCGTCCCTTCGTCCAAAAGCTTGTTTAAGGCGAGCGGATCTGAACTCGCTGGTGGTCGCATCCCCCGCTACCCTTTAACATGAGGCATTCAAAATTGCCTGGTGCAGGCATGCGTCCTGCTAAAGGGATAGAGGGGATGCGGCCCTGCTCACGCACCCTAGCTCCCCTGCAGCACATTGGGCCTAGTCTCAGAGGCTCTATACTCTGTGGACAGAATGCTTCGCTGTACACAGCTCTATTTACTGTGCGGATGGAAGCCTGTCCCAGTGCACACTTCCTGCTCTGACAGGAGGACCTGAAGTTCTAATTAAAGCAGACCAAAACCCAAGAATTTCAGTTGCCTGGGTCTTGGTTAGCTTTACAGGGGTGGAAAGACCATCAGGTAAGAAAACAGAGGCTTAAAAAGGAACATTGGAGTAAGACCCTTCCCCAAACCTCACCAGCCTGCTGCGCCCCTCCCCCCGGTTTTACCTTTGGGCAATTTATACTCACCTTGCTGGGGCATCTGTCCTCTGGGTCCCTCAGATTCTGGATGATCTTCAATGGACAGCGCCATCTTGCAACCCCGTTAGACACTGCGAGCAACCCTTGACCTCGATGATTGGGCTGAAATGGGGGATGGACAAAAAGCTGCAAGATTTGGAGAGTGTTTGGGACAGTGCTGGATCCTGAGAGGACGGCTATGGCTGCTGCTGTCATGTAGAAGAGGCTAAGCCGGCGAGGGATGAAGCAGCTGGATGTCGTCGTATCAGCTGACAGCAACATCCATGGGGGGGAGGAGGGAATTCGGCCACATTTCCTTTTAGGTTTGTTGTTCCTCTTTAAGAGGATGTATGTGCAGGAGGACATTAGCAATCCTGCTCTATGGCCAATGCTCATTTTGTCTATGTGCATTCCATGTTAGTGGCTGAAAGGCAGTAGGGTAATGGTCTTTGTGATCCTGGACTCTACTCTCAAAGTCGCCAGGAGGGTGTGGCAAATCTACTGTAATCGGTACATTCTGATGATCCAGAACAGGAACAATGTCTTGCAGGGGAAGCAAAGTGGATATATATATATATATTTTTGCAGGCCAACATTTATAGCGTAAATAGATATCTGTCTCTTGTGAAAAGCTATGTGCCTCATTTGGTGTAAACCAACTCTCTGCCTCAACACACAATCATGTGCAAAAAAGAAACCCTGTATCTGACTCTGAGGTGAAGAAGCTTGCTGAGTGAGATGCAGAATTATTCCAACGGGGAGGCCGATTCATTAACAGCGGCAGGTAGCGACAGTTGAGCGACTGTAGCGGCATTTTCAGAGCGCCCGCTAGTAGTCGCCGTGCTTGGCCGTTGTTCGGTAGTTGATAGCGACTCAGTCGGTTTGCAGTAATGTTGAATATTGGGTGAGGAGTTGCAATTTTGACAGGTTCCGCGCTGTATGGGAGCGCATGATAGCGACTGGTCAGAGCGACCGGCTCCCACCAAATTCATTAACAAATCACGCTCAAAAAATTCTTGCGCTGTGAAATGCATGTTTAAACCCCAGAGCGCTGGCGGCGATGGGTTAAAAGTAGTTTTTTAACCCCCAAACAACCATATTTTTGGAAACCAATTTTGTAATATGAATACAATAATATCAGACCTGTAATATCAATTCTGTACAATTTTTTTTTTTTTTTTACCTTAAAAAAATTATTTAAAATGGCAGAAGTGGTCACAGAATTTTTCACATTTAAAAAAAAAAAAAAAAAAACATTAATAACAATTAATTATGAATATTTAAAGATTGTTCCATTGAAATGCATTGGAGAGCGCCAGGTAGCGAGAGGTCATACCTGTCGCTGTTCAAGGTCGGACGCTGGTGCTGTGGGCTGAGGCTGGAATAATGATGAATGAGTCGCTATATGGCGCTATCTCAGTCGCTAAGCAGGATCGGCTCGATAAATGTGTGATTGTGGTGGGGAGCCGGCGTTCTCGTGGCGGGGCCCGTCATTACCGGCCGCTCACCAGTCGCTAACTGTCGCTATTCCTTCATAAATAAGGGCCTTAGTGTAAACCAACTCTCTGCCTCAACACACAATCATGTGCAAAAAAGAAACCCTGTATCCGACTCTGAGGTGAGGAAGCTTGCTGAGTGAGATGCAGAATTATTCCAACTAAGTTGAGATGGTTAAAACAAATTGGTGATTAACACCTCCCTGAGGGTTTTTTTCAAGCTAGAAAACTTCTTTAGGTACAGATGTATTTCAATGAGGCAAAGACATTTTATGAAAATTAGTAAATAATAAATAATAATAATAATAAATAATACCCCCCACAGCATTGAGATAAAGCATACAGAACCCTTCACAATCGTTATATTGCTCTATTTAAAGTCTTCCAGTTTTTCAGAGGTGTATCACCACATCAAGACCATTATGTTTGTTAATTAGACAGCACTCAAGCATTGGCATCTAAAAGTCATAGTGAGCACTAAAATAATTCCAGAAAACGGGCAGGCTGATTCAATACTAGCGCCAGGTATCGGCAGATCAGCGTCTGTACAGAGGCGCTTAGAGCGTCCGCTAGTAGACGCTGTGATCCGCTATCGGGCGCTGTAACAGAGCGCCTCAGTCGCTGTAGTAACCTGGCCGGCACTGATGAATGAGATGTATGTTGGGCGCTCTAACACCAGCACAGCATTGCAGCGAGCGAAAGGTAGCACCAGCTCATTGCGACCAACTCTCAGCGACTTACACCATATTCAACAAAAAAACAGACACACACAGCATCAGCGCTCTGGATCTATAGAATAGAGTGGCAGAGGCTGTGTGATTAAAGTCCATTTTTGAACACATATCCACCAGTAACAAAGCGAACATGGAATTACATTGTTATAACATTGTGACATTAATGCTTTAATGCCAGACCTGTAATGACAATTCTGCATATAAATATAAAAAATCTAAAAAGTTTTCAAAAATGACTCTATCTAGGCCAGAAGAGGTGACACAATTATTTGAGAGAAAAAAAAACTAAAAACAGAAGAAAAGGAACGTCCATTGAAATGTATGGGAGAGCGACAGCTAGTGACAGGTAATACCTGGCTAGAACACCGGCGCTATACGCTGAGCCACCTGTAATGAAGAATCGTACGCTACATGGCGCTGTTACAGTCGCTCACCAGAATCATAAATGTGGCATTGCGTACAGCGCCCGGTGTTCACCAGATGCTGCCTGTCGCTACGAGGCGCTACCTGATGAATAAACCCCTAAGTGGAGAAAAGCAGATCCCAAGCCATTGAAGCTATATATCACTAATGTCTTGAGTATAATAGTTGACAACTCACATCACAGATGTCAGTGATGCCATCATCAGATGGCAAAATGTGCCCCGATCATTGGTTTAAACCTTAATTAATTATTAATAATTAATTAGTAATTATTCTACATGTCAGTATAAAAGTCGTTTGTGCTTAAAAAAGCAGTTCTGCATGCCCCCAAATCATCATATTTCTTTCTGACCTAATACAGTATCCACTAAAAATTATTATTTGCAAAAACCTTGTACTAAACCTCATTGTCCATGAATCCAGCTACAAGAATCTCCATAATAGTGGATTATATAATACAACCACGAGAGCCACATGCAGCCTAGAGCTGCATCATCAACAAAAATAAAACAATAAACCAAGAATAATAGAAACGTGGATCTTTGGGAGTTGGGGGGGGGGGGGGGGTTACTTATTTTAACTTTTACAGTGATTTTGGAAAAACATTTCTGATTAAAATATAATTTCTAACAGGTCAAACGTAATCCATTGATGTTTTAATTTTTAGTAAAGTAGGAGCTGGAAAGAGGGATCTCTAGCCAATAGAAAGGCTGGCATTGTCTGCAGAAGATCAGGGCAGTTTATCAGGCTATTGTCGTTTCTAGGGGCTGTTTTATCTAGACTGCTACAAGAAGAAGTGCAACAAAATATGTCAGGTTTCTCCAAGCAAATCAGGTACAGTAGGTTTGAGGTTTGAAAGGTAAAACTTGATTGGTCAACTTGAAAGATAAAACTTGATAAGTAAATAGTTCAATTTTGCTCCAGTTATTCTTGCACTTGAATATGGATCATGGAAAAATACATGGGAGACTTTTATTTAATTCTGATAGAAGGCCGTCATATTATATACTACATATATCCCCCCTCCCCTCATTAGCAATAGAAATCTATTTTAGGGTAGTTAAAGTGAATAGTCCAAGGGTGCCAGGTGGGTCCTGGTTCACAGAAACACAGAACTAGCCTACCCCCTCTCACCATCAGTGAGCCCTTCATTAGAGCGATATTGATTTTTACCTAGCAGTGCTGTGTGCGTTACAGTTAATAGCTATTGTGGTAAATTGTATCAAAATGTCTATTTCTCCCCTGCTTGGCTGTATAAAGCACAATCCGGCCCGGGTTTTCAGGACCCAGGTCACTTCCCCAATTCCCTAACGGGTTGTTACAGGTTCTAAGGCCTCCACAAGTGTGCACGCTGATTACAGGAGAAGCCTGTATAAGAAGAGAGCACACGGCCTTTCCTTTGTCTATGACCAGCCTGTTGGAGTGAGCCCAGGCTGAGCTGCACCGTGGTGAAGGATAGCACTGGACATTGAGCAGAGGGCTGATACGCCCTGTAAAGTGGACTGGAATTGATCAGCTTGCTGGATTACCCAGCCCAGGACTATTTGGTTGGTAAAGTAACCCTTTTTGCTTACTGCATTTATGCTGCAATCTTTTGGACTGTCTACTGAACTTTGCTGAATAAAAGCCGTTTTTGCAGTTCAAATCCGTTGTCCGTCACTGCTGATTGTTTGCCCGCTTACACTATATACATTTCTGGAATGCACGCCTCATCCAATAGAAGACCTGCTTTTCTCTGAAGTGTGCAATTACTTCCTACCCCTCATCGTAAAGGTCTTAATGCCTGATTTTGGCCTCCTTAGGATTTTTACCTGTAGAGGCATCTCAAACTGGGATGCACCTGGGGAAGTGTTTTAAAGGGGACATTTTTGACTTTTTGTCCACTTTAAAAGTTAATGGAGCTGATGTTCTAGAATGCCTATAGACTTTTAAAACCTCTTCTATCTATTCACTGATATGATGATTTGACAGCCTAAATGTATATCCTCTAATCAGTATATCTCCTGGCTTCCAGCATCTGTGTACAAATGTACACAACGATCCATATGAAATAGCTATCTATATAATAGTTTATATAGTCTTTGGTGCACTTTAAATGAATAACCTGGATGTATGAGAAACTGCACAAACATATCCAAAACTTAAAAAAAAGTGTATAGAAGCAAACTAAATATTCTATACGGTGCACTTTGGATTAAGCTGACAGGGCACAAATATCAATAGAGACCTTGTACACACATCTGTAGAGAAGCGCCGGCTCTGGTATTTACACCTCGGCAATCTCCCACTTAGAAACCTGTTTGGAAAGTGCGGCTCTGCGCCTGATTCCAGAGCCCGGTCTGGGCTTCATTACAAGCTCTGAGAGAGGGTGATCAGGCCCAGGCTGAAATATCTCTGCTTGAAAGCAAACACCACTCAGGACAGAATATTATTCTCTATGCCTAGGTTGAAGTACATTACGAGTTTATTGAATTAATTATGATAAGGATCACAACGTTAAACTAGGGGTGAGGCGCTGGCTTCCTCCTAGGATCGCTCTGAGCACTTTTCATCTGAATATTTCTGCGGACTTATTAAACCTGGCAGCTCTGAACTCTCTGGCGGAGCAGAATTCTCTCTGACTTAAAAGGGAATGGATGCTAAAAGGACCAAGAGTTCTCCATTCTGCCCTGTCTCTCAGGGAGTGAAGAGGAGAAAAAACACATGAAGACTATGTGAGATAGAAGGAATAAAGTGCAGCACAGAATGAATACCATCTTGGGAATCAATCACACAATCCCCTCAGCAGATCTGCAGGTCAGGGTGAAGAAGAGGAGGGGGTTGGACGTGAAGAAAGGAGGGGGGGTCCTCTGGAAATGTGATTGGGAGTTCACTTGCCGGCCGCATTGCGAGCCGGGAAATCTGATCTTTTTGCAAGGACCGATGCCAACTTCTGCACAAATTTAATAAAAAGGGTCTCCTGTCCTATCGGGGGGTTTTATTAAAATAATTTTGGGGACCCAAAGCCAGAGCTGGTCTAAAATTTAAGATATGGAAGATTTTTATCTGAAGAACCCGGTTTGTGTGCTAATTTTAACCCATCGAATGCCATGGGCATTTATGCTACATGAGAGTTTGGTCATATGGGCCAGGCAAACAGTATTTGATCTCATCCAAAACTGTTTGGGAAAAAACACTTCAAAAAAAGCATTTCAGCAAATATATGAAAGGCGAGTAATTTAATAACTAATAAATATTAAAGCCCAACTACTAAATGTACTCCCCAGCACTTTGGATTTGAAGGATACATACCTTTCCATGATTAAAGTGTTATGGATGCTATATAAAGCTTACGCAGTCTTCCACCAGCTCATTGAGCCACCCTCAGATGTCTTGGGACAGCCAGTCTTGTTGCAGCCCTAAAAAGGAAAAAATGGGGACTTGCACTATACCCTGTTTAATCTGTAGAAGTACCACTCCCAAAGCTGCAAAAAAAGCTCAAACCAGGAACAAAAAAAGCATGTAGCATTTGATCAAAAAATACATTTTTATTAATTACATATTTATAATCACTACGTACAATACACTCAACATATTAAAGTCCCTTAAAAAACACATAAATGGGACAATAACACACAGGACAAACCAACATAAAGCTGTGTAGGCGATGGGTAGAGTCTCACCACACTAATTGATATCAAATGCCTAGATATATATGTGCTAAATCATTCAACAAAGTGTTCCAACAGTGCAACTAAACATGTGCAAATCCTGCCTATGATCTGGATCACTACAAAATCTATACATATATAAAGTGCAAGTGCTACTAGTCAAACAATCAATTAAGAAATAATATTCCCAACCATAACAACTCATAAACATATCAATCTACTCTATTCACCAATGCCAATTTAATCACCTGTATATATTATTAGGCATTCCAAATGGGAACCACTGATATATATCACAATACCAATCAAACAATAATATCACAAATCTATCACAAAAAACATCACCAGAAATAAAGCCAAGGTATCATGAAGTGAAGTCTCCCCACCGCCTACCACACCAGGAGCCACGCGTTCTGTGGGCACATCACCCACTTCATCTATCTTTAGCTAGAGGAGATCCAGATGCAGGTTTGGGCGTTACAATAGGGTGTGGGACTCGTTAGAGTAGGAGCCGCACTGCCATATCAGAGCAGTGTGGCCTCCACTTGTATCTGCAGATATATGCATTCTACTAAGTTCCTCCAACACCAGCACAAGTTTTTCATAGCAAATTGCCATTTTCTTTCATTCATATTAGCTACATAAATGTATTGGAATGGCGCTCACACAACATTAGCAAGCTACGACCTTTCTCCTGTTTAGTGCACTTAATGGGAGCCAACAGCTCCTGGTAAGTAGCTCTCTATTTTACTAGCTCACACATTAGAGTAGGGACCACACTACACAAAGGGCCTTCTAGGGGCCGTGTGGCTTTGACATGCATCTGCAGATAAATGCAAACAAAATTCTGTTTTTATATCTGTTAAACATGTCTATTGATTTATATTCAGTCGGGACTGATGGATGGTTTCGCTAGGTTCCTCCCACAACAACTACAAATTTCCCAGAACAACTCACAATGCTCTTTCCTTCTTTCTTCTCTTTTAAGAAAAACAGTTGTGTTTCAAAAATGAGAAATTGGAAAATTCATTATTGATGGGGATAATGTTGTGGCAGACCATCAGAATAGCTACTTTTATTAAGAAAATATAAAAAGTGGAGCAGAGGAGAAGCCAGTAACTACAGGCCAGATGGAATGGGAGTGTCAGAGCCTTGGCCTTGGCAGTTCCAGCATAACTGGGAGGGATGGGGAGGTCCGACACCCTGTTGTGAAAGCGGATGTTCCCGATGAACAGGGCGTTGCAGGACTCAGATCTGCCAATCAGGTAAGAGATACAGTGCCAGATTAGCAATGATTATATCTGGGGACAAAAGATTAGTTAAACATTTTTATATTTTGTAGCCTAGACAATATGAGAAACGAGTGGAAACTCTCTTGAAGAAGCAGATAACTGTTCATCTAAAACCTGTTGGAAACAAAACATCACAGGCAGCAGTATCCATATGATTCCTTTGACTATGTTACTAAAGTGTTGGATGAAGGTGGTACTGTGGATATCATGGATTTCAGCAAAGCCTTTAACAACGTTCCAAAGTTTCAAAGATAAATTTCTGAAGGGTTACTGAATAAATAGCAGCTTACTTTGTCAAGTGTTCCTTCAGCACTGTGCCTCCTCTCAACTCAGCACCCTGAATGATGAAATACTTCTTCATCTGCCCATCCAGCACCACCCTGCTGACGTGGGCCACCAATACTAGCTTGAAGAGCTAGTCCAGACCACATCTCGCTCTGTATTGATTGCTTGAATGGCACTCTCAGAGCCAGCCTCCTCCTAGCAAGCTCTCAGCACTGGCCCACCCATTATGCTGATTATTATGCAGCATCACAGCTCCAAGCGCCACACCCACATGCCTTACAAGAGAAATCATGGGGTAAAACTATAAACCTTGATATCTTGCCCGTTTCTTCTTCAAATTAAAAATGTAAAATAGTTTAGGACAATGCCAAACGCAGCCCGACACAGTGATTTAACAATTGCCTTTAAATATTTGACTTAGGGCCTGATTTATCAAACAGTTATGCCAGACATTGCCACATCGGTGCAAATTAGAGAAAAATATTATTTATATATTTTTTTCACACTAGTGCATGTTGCTGCACTGCAAGAAACACATTTACTAAAACATTAGTGGTGCAGCAACATGCTGAGAATTTTAGAAATCATATTTTGCACTACTCTAAATCGCACTGAGATGTCATTGTCTGGCAGAAGTGCTTGATAAATCAGGCCCTAAATCTCTGGACAGTTTATTTACAGCTGGATGAATGATAGATTGTTATTGTTGATGGTGTGCACTGAAGAAAGGTGAAAAAGTGGTGTGGAGCAAGGCTGTGCCCCATTCTTTATCATATGATTGTAAGTTACATAGGAAAAGACTAGGTAAGTACATTTTGCTGATGATACAATGGTGTGTAACAGGGAAGCCATTATCCCCTAAATAATAAGCCATTTAAAGCACATTAAAATCTTAGATTACATGTAAATACTTTGTTTATTCTAAAAATAGCCACAGGCTTTGCTTCAATTTCTATGTGTGGTTGAGATGGGAAGGGCATGTCATAGCGCAGCTTTATAAGCCATGTGACTTGCCATGCTCATGCCGAGAGCAACAAGGGACAGAGTGCCTGTTAGACCACCTCTCTGTGTGGTCCTGGAGAAATGCAATTGAAAAGAGAGGCAAACTTTGGAGCCCTGCTACAGCTTTTACCTGGCGCTGCTGGAAATGGAGGAGAGGCACCTGAGACAGGCATCAGGTGAGCTGCTTGCTGCCTTATTATTGCCATTGCCTGGATAGTCTGCATAATTAAAGAACAATGGGGCAACACCTGATGCTAAATCAGGAGATGGAGCAATGTCAGAAAATATTATTTTACTGAAAGAATAGTAGATGTTTGGAACAAACTACCAGCAGAGGTAGTTGGATACTATAAGGTAAGTGAATAAAGTTAATATGTTTCTTTCTCCTACTGCAGGGTAAACATGTTACACTGAGAAATTTGAGATACATTGTGTGATAAAATATTGTTACAGTGTATCACAAAGTAACAGCCAGTCTGCTGTGTTTACTGTGCAGTAGGAGATTGTAACAGATTTATCAGCAGAGGGACAGAAAAGTGTCTGTAATGAAAATTCAGTTAATCGTTAAACATGTCTGGAATAAGCCTACATCTATCCTAAGATAAAGAGTACATATTCACAAGGGCAGACTAGATGGATCGTATGATCTCCGTCTCCCAGCAACCCTCTATGTGTCTATGTTTAGGTGAAAAATAAAAGAAGTGCTCTTTGCCACAAAGCTCATCTATATGATCTTTTTACTCAGTGGGTGTAATATGTACTGTATATTTTCTATTTAATATTCAATATTTTAACTCTGTGTTCTATTCTTGAACAATCACAAAAGCATTTTACTGCATGTCTTATTGTTATGTATCTGTCCAAGGCTGATTTTCGGGAGACTTTCTAACTCAATAAACATTACAGTGGAACAAAACCCAAAGCGGCCATCCTTGGAGTCAAAAAGTGGCTGGACCCAAATTGGGATACCCCGCTGTATGAACCCCCCCTAGCATACGGCATACCGCGCTGATTGAACAAGGGCACAGTGAATGCACCGTTGGATCGGGATGCCCCGGGGCAAGGAGCCAAACCCAGGATAGTAAAAATCACGAGTTTGTTTCACGTTAATGTAAAACATTTTATTTTTTAAGAAATCGGATTCTTCCAGTGGGGTATCTTCCCTAATCCTCCCCTAATTCTGGTGGAGGACAGGACGTATACCTGAGTGACAGCTCAGTCACATTCTCTCGACCCGAGATGCAGGGGGAACTGAGCCAGATCCCGGGTGAGGTAAAATGTTTATTTTTTTGTAACCCCCTCGTTCCTGTCTGAGTTGAAGACGAGACAAGCTTGGGGGGTTACATAGAGACGGGTTTCCGCTTTAAAGTGTTTGGCAAGTCAAAGGTTTAAAAAAATATATCAGTAGCTTACCTTACACTGAGTCATTTCAGAGTTGTCCTTCCTCTCCTGTCTGTCTCTGTAGTTATAAAATCACTTCCTCATTCAGCTTTTAATCACCAGCCCACTGACCTGGTCCTTCGATCAACATTCAGTGGACAGAGAACAGAAACACCCTCCCTCCACTCCCTCCCCAGACGTCCTGATTGTCTCTCTCTGCAGCTCTGAAACCCTGCCCTCATCTCTCCTCTCTCTGTTTTTGCTTTCAAACGGCTGGCTCCAGGCTTTGATCAGGCTGCCAGCAATCAACAGAGTGCCAACCCATTATTCCAGGGTTTTCCTCTGTTTGCCAGCCTTGCCACAGGTCAGGGTGCAGTCAATTTCTCTGCCCGCAGCATGTATCTTCATAATTCACCTTTATGTACAAGCTGTGACTCTCAGCACACTTATCTTGGACAATTGCGAGAATGCTAAGCACACAGTGTGCTTACATCACATCGCTGTTGCCACACCCACGGTTTCTCTTAATTTTTTCTGTGAATCTCCAATGCTCTAATATTTTTAAATATAGCTTAGGAACTACGTGGTCGTTTTGAAAACGGATTGAAGTTTAGGACAGTGCAACGTGTAGCCCGAGACAATGGAAAAACAATCGGGCTTGCCTTTTGTATAACTTTAGGTTTCAGAAGACTTTCAACCACCAGCCCCTTAAAAAAAGACAGGGGCTCTCAAAATCATTCGGATAGCCCCCATAGTAGCAGATTACAGAAATCAAGGCTCCCACCAGTTTCTGCTGAATCTGAAGCATTTTAAAAACAATATATGACAAACAAGGTGGGAGTTTTTATTCAGTATAGTGCCATCAACAAAAAACACTGCCAGGTGTCCTTAGCTTCGTCAAGGCTTCATGTTTAGGAGGGAAAAGGTTAACCTTGGAGTATTTTCAGCGAGAAAAAAAGTGGTGATGAAATATGGCATTCCTGAGAGCTAAGTTATCACGACCTTATTCTTCACTGCTAATTGCAGGAAATGCAGCTGTTTATCTGGGAATTTCTTTTTTTTCTCTCTCTCTCTCTGTAGAGGATCATCAGGGAAAATGTGTCGGCTTTTTATTTTAAAAAGCGAACACAGCTCATTTGTAATAATTACAATCCTTGTCAAGGGCAGAGTTAAATAATATATGCATATATAGTTATGTACTAAATGGAAATATTATGTGGCACATATAATCAACTGGAAGGATTCATGGCAGGTTATGTTGGAGCAAAAGATCCTGGTAGTCCTGATTTTGAAGTACATAAGGAAAGTTCATAAGACAGCGGTGCTTGAACATTTGTGAACCCTTTAGAATTTTCTATATTTCTGAATTCTATCTGAAAATACATTTTCAAACAAGTCCTAAAAGAACCAAATCAAACAAACCATATCAGAATCTGAATAACTATCCTGAACCCCCTAGTTCTGCCAGCCAACCTAAAGTTTCACTTTGTCCCCCACCACTCCCATCCATCAAAGGTACACCTGGAGACTAAGCCAGATGTTCCCCTACCGCTGAAGGTACTGTTGTTGAGCCCACCATAGACCTGGCTGGAGCAGAGCAATAGCACCTGCTGAATATAAGAAAACATGTTTTGCTATAGTAGTCTAAAAGTATTGAATTTGAAACTGCTCAGTCACTACGCTATGCCACTTGGGACCTGCGTTATATAAGAGGAGCACACTGGCCCTCGAAAACTCCCTCTTAGACCATTGATTATGTACAGGATTATATTTGATGGCTACAACAGATAATTAACAAAATGCAATAACCTTTAAAATTGACTTCCTTCCTTAGAAGTAGCCCAACCAGCCTGAGAGATATTTTATATGTTTCCACACAAAACTTTTCTAGCTGGCTTGCGTTAATGTAGCAAAGATGGCTGTAATGTAATTGTGTAATATTGTTTCTTCACATAGGGCAGGCTGGCTAGAGTTTGGGATTTTGCTATGAGCAGACCACATCAAACAGAGAGAGCTTTACATCAGAAAAAGTATCAGCATGTCTGTCATGTTACACATACTCATACACTGAAACAACAGTTGCTGGAGGGAATGAGTGTAACTATGTATCAATGTGGTCTTGGCTGCTGCGCTGCTGCAGAACTGTTTAGAGTGTAAATACAATGCATTAAGAGCATTTTATGGAACATCTGATGGATTTTTGCTTTTGGCTAGAAATAATTAATCATTTTGACTGTAGGACTGTTTTTTCCCAAAAACTGTCAAAATTGTCATAGAATCTGAATCATAGAATAGAACAGCCATAGAATCTGCCTGCTGTTCCACAACATCTGCATGAAGAAAAACCTTCTCAAATAATTAGCATCGCTCATTGCCAGAGAGGGGGTTGAGGGGAGTAATTTACTACACTAGAGGTCCATTTTAAGAGCTTGTAAGGGGAAATAATATCTCTGATTACCCACTCATCCTTCTTTGTTACTGTGTGCCAATTGGATTCATTAATGAATGGACATGTCTTACAAAAACAACAATCTGACATTCTTTCTCAACACCATTGTCCAGAACCAGCACCCCTAATTTAATTCCATTGTCACACTTCTTGGAAGGCCATATGGCACACTATGCTCTCTCCTGCAGGGCTCTGTGTTCAAGAGGACAAGTAAGTCAGTTTTCTTCATTTCACTGAGAATCCTGACATCTGTACTGACTCTCTGCCTGGAGAATGATGTGATGACACTTTGTCCTGTGCACAGACTTGGATATGTTAGCTAGCTTCTTGCCCTTAAGGCACTAATGCCTTCATTGACCATTTCCTGGTCACTTGCTTGCTGTCCTGTGTACCTTCTATGTTTCGTTTAAACAAGCATCTTGATCTTGGGTCTGCCAGTGCCGTGTGTCTTGCTGGGCCTTAGTATTTTCTAAGGCCCAGCCTTAGATTTCTGAATCCACCACGCCACAGAGGAAAGCCTCATGGAAAGCAAGTCAGGTTCAGGATCAACCCATTCTTTGTGAAGCTGCATCCTCCTTGGGGGCATCACAAAGTCTGCAGATGTAGCCCCGCTCCACACCTATGCAGATACAGTTTCAGGTGCAGATGTGGTGGAAGCTGATGTTTCTGTGCCAGTTTGGCAGCCTTCACACCTGTTCAGATACTGCACCTGAGCTGCAACTGCAACAGAAATGGCAACTGCATCTGCATAGGTGTGAACGGAGGCATAATCAGCCTGAATACAATAGCCAAAGTAACATGTGGACTATATAAAACATGTCTACATGTTAGAACAACAGAGAGAAGCAACTTCACTGACTAAGTTACAGACTTTCTCGCCCTTGAGACGACTCCCCTCCACAATTTGCTGGCCCCAGGTCACAACCTCCATAGGTATTAACAGCAGGTCACAGTGAGGACACAGCAGGAACAACAGGGCACAGCATATTCAAGCATTTTGAAAAAAGAGAGGGGTGTGGAGATGTATGCCTACGAGTATGCCTCTCAAGGTGGTATATAGTGACACACACAGATTAAATGTGGTGAGAATGGAAGTTTTAGAGCATAAAATAGGGCCTTGTGTCACTATAGCGTCGGGAAAGGAAACAGGGTATGCTGTGTAAAGGTAGATGAAACTGTGCATTCTGTAAACGAAGGTAATTTACAGGAGTAAAAATGAAATCACAAGGTTGGGTAATCAAAGAAAATAGTGTTTTAGACTATTATTCAGTATGATACAATCAAACATAGAAACACCTTCTGTACATTTAAGTGGACCAACAGTCAAGAATTACTTAAACCAGATCAAAACAAAAAACAAAGCTCATATGCATCCCTCCCCAGGGCAATTTAGATTGCTGCACATAAAAATTAATTTACCTTTTTCTAACTCTTGCGAGTAAATAGTGGTTCATGGATGTGCAGGCCATCTGCAAACGGGAAGTGCTGCTGGGCATTGTCAGTTATGTTAGTTAAATCCAGGCAGCAGCATGGCTGAGATGCTGGGAGAGAAAGCTCCAAAATTGCCGCTACCTTTCTTTTCCAACTGCCAGGCTGTTGGTCCAGTTGAAATTTTCAATGTTATAGACACATTGGAGTATTGTATAATCCAGATGGTCACAATTGTGTGACCCAAAGGTGTTATGAGCCCCTGTCCCTTGATGCCACCTTGGGCTTCTTCGGAGGGTTCAGTGTGTTAAGGGCTGTGTCTGGCCGGTGAGGTCGGAGTCAAGAAGGGGTATGAAGTAAATAGGTATATTGATGAAGGGATTGTTGGACCTTATAAATATGTATTTATCTAGTTTCTTTAGGGGGGTTCCGATGTGTATAGGTTGGCTGCATATACACACTGGACGCCCCCCCTGCCAAAAGTGGATGAATAAGTACCAAAGCACACACAACAATAAATGGCTAGATACAAGGAGGAATTTGTACCTGATGATGGGACACAAACCAACTGGGCTTTATATTTATTATATTTATGACCACAACAGGGAGGTGGCTACAACATGAGAGATGCAGAAGTCATCCCTAGCGTATGCTGCCAGTGATGCCAGCAGAGAGCAACCTTGTATGTCAGCTAAGAAGCCACTGAAATAGGAACATATGAGTATTTGTGCCATACAGTCCATCAATTGATTAGGAGACACCTTTATCATAGATATAGCTATCTATAACTAACACTAAAAAGAGGTGCTGGTGTGGGACACCGGGCCATAAGGGAGTGGTCACAAACTTAATTGATATGGTGAAGGAGATATTTGGGACCTTTATTAGGTCACAAAATAAGCCCATATCCCTTTCTGAATCATGAGGTTCCAATAGTTTTTTTGCTTAAAGCAGACTTCCAGTCAAAAGAAGAAAGTTTAGTAAATTGCTTTCCTTCTTATAATAAGAGGCATAAGCAGCAATCTGTAAGATTCCCAGGTTGATCGATTCCCTCCCCCCTGGGGAGGGCTGTGTGAGAGCCCCCAGGTCACCCCATACACTTACTTTGCTTCCCGGTCCGACGACGCATGCGCGAGCTGCGGACGCATCCCCGCTATCCGTCTAGCAGGATGCGTGCCCATGCCAGGCATTTGTAAAATGGAGCCACTGGCCTTAGATGCTGGCTTAGACGGCGTGACGTCAGCGGCTCTGAGCAAACTTATTGGATGAGTGGCTGTGTATGCTCCGTAGGACCGGGAAGAGGTGAATTGCGCTCGGTGATCTGGGGGGTTTCACACAGCAGGGCACCCCCCGACCAATACCCAGGGTAGTCAAATAGTCAAAATCCTGGGTTTTGGTCCACTTTAACCCTATGCAGATGTTGTAGAATCGTATAAAGATTATTCACTCTACAAGTACATGGGGGCGGCCATCTTGCCACACACCTGATATTCCTGTTTACACATGAGAATTAGGGGGGATGCTGTGCCAGCAGCAATTCACACCAAATTGAGAGAGATACATGCCTCAGAAACAAGAAGCTTGTCTGTCATTTTTCACACACTGAATAAACAGCTAATGTAGCATAAGAAAACTGTGTGAGGAGAGCTATTACAATGTATCTCTAAGGCAGCAGCTGCTTCAAAAGCACTCAGACAGGGGATACAATGGATACAAGGGATTTTAATCAAAGATGACTTACTGCTTCTCGCTAGAAATAAGAGATGCGTGCACAGAGCTATGAGGAGTATCTGAAAGGCTGGGTGCTCAACACTTTAAAGAGCACGGGCCACTTAGAAAGTTGGTGACCAGTTGCAGGCCACAATGAAATTAAAAGGTTCAGAAAGTAAGACTGATTATTTCGATATTTTAAACAACATGAGGATACACACCAATTGCAATCATATATATCCATTGCACCAGATACCCACAACCCCCACAGACACACACTTACCCTCTAACAGCAAACTCCACACTCTCACATACTGACACAATCCTGACCTATACTATGATACTATGATATGTGCAAACATTTAAGATATTTTTTACCTTCTTATGACCTTTCACCCGGATGCTCCGGAGGTGTTGTACAAGGGATTTCCCCCTTTATTTCTTTCTGGGGTTGCCTTGAGGTACCACCACCAACAAGCAATGTTACTGTGTTCCTCCAGCATCTCGCAGACACCTCTATTTGCCAGTTTGCCCCTCCTATATCGCGCTCCTTGGATCCTCCTGTCTTTACTGAGTCCTTTCTTACTCTATTTAACTCGTTGCCTAATGCGCCAGTTCCATCTACCTCTCCCACTTGCACCACAGCAAAGTTCTTACATCCTTTGCCACATAATAATAGAATCTACAATGGCATTTTTCACCGAAAGCAGAAAAAAAAAGCTCACCTCCGTCCTGTAACACGTTGGAGTATTTGTACTCCAATGAGATGCAAACGGAAAGGTATGAAAGGGGCCCTTTACTATTAGCTTCCAGCATCTCCATAGTCAGCAATCGGTTGGTGTCATGTTGGTGTCACAATGTCATCAGTGTCAAAATATTACATATATCAAAATGCATCAATAAACAAAATCACCGATTTATTTAAGCTTTTGACCAGTCAAATTTTAAATGGGAAAAAACCCTCTTCGGCCGCCCTGAGATCTAAAGACTCTAGAGTCAGCCGCTTGTCTACCCCCAGAGACATTCTGATTTGGCCAAATCCCCCCATTCCCTTTATCTGGGGCTTCAGCTCCCGGCTATTCAGAAAGGCTAGTGATGGAACCACACCTCAGACTAGAGGAAAGCAGGGGATGTGGCCAGCGGGTTTGTCAATTTCAAATCTGGCGGCTGAGAGTGGATGCAGCATTGTCCAAGGTTTTTGGTGGGGGTGTTGTTCCACTTTAAAATCATTTGGTTGACAGCTTACCTGATGCAGTGTCAGCCCCATGCTGTCTCTTTGCTCTGGCCACAGAAAGGAAAAGGAGTCTCCCTTTCCCATCCTCTGCCTGATCCAGACCACAAATCGAAGCCTGAGGCTCAAGTCAGGTTGACACCAGCTCTCTTAGGGTGATAGGCTAGAATGGAGCCCTTCACAGTGTCACTCAAACCCAGCACACTCCAATGCAATGCACATAGTGTGCTTGTATCACTCAGCCCTGTCTCCCATCCTACAGCACAGCACACTTCATTTCAACATCATTTTCAAAAAAGAAGAAAAACAAGAACACTGCCATGTGTAGCCCTACAAAATAGCAATACTTTTCAGTGTGCCTGAACAATGACTTTAAAAATATATTACAGCAGACAATCCATTCTGGGGTCTGTATCTGCATGTGCAGTACTGTGACATGCTCTATACTGATATATTGTTACTATAGGGTATACAGCCTGTACCCTGTCAATGTGTGTGTACATATGCCCCGATCAGAGATTATCAGAGCTCTCTATATTAACGCTCTCCTGTTCCATAGCTCATCTTTCCTTTCTTCAGATCAGGTAATTGGATGGAGATGTTAATGCCTCTGAACTGTTGGGAATTAATGAGCATAAAGTGTCCATGACCTGCTGACACTGGAGTGAAATACGATATCAAGTCAGATGCAGATAAGCCACCAAAGAAGGTTATTTAATTTCCAATTATTACTAAGACCTGACTCCAGTGTATGCCCCCGACTCTGGGCCTGCCCACCCACCATTATGCTCCCCTTCCCCACCTCTGGAGCAAACTGTATCTGGCTGTCATTAGATTCCACTTATACATTTATTACAAAACAGCAAGCAATGGCAGCATGCATCACCTGCAGGAGTTGTAGGGTTAGAGCTGCTGTGTTCCATTCCATTAGTTGTCAGCGACCTCACTGGCTAGATGCAGCCTCACTCCCTGCTTGCTAACCTAATTTACAGAAAGAGTAGTAGATGCTTGGAACAAACTTCCAGCAGAGTTGAAAAATCGACAGTCACTGAATTTAAACATGCCTTGGATAGGTAAGCACACCTCTATCCTAAAATAAAGAATACATACAGTACTGTATACACATAAGGGCAGACTAGATGGACCGTCTGTATGGTCTACTTCTATGATTCTAAGTTTCTAATGTAGGAAGTTCTTTTAACAGAAAACCAATGGGTGTTACTGGTAATTAAATGACCATCAGAAAATGGTGATTATCAGCAGTAAAAGAACATTTCCCCCTGTGTCTGAAAGTGAAAAAAGTTTGGGCTATACATCAGCTTGAATAAAGGTTGGAAAATACACCCATTGCAGATGTGTTTGCAAATTCATTCGATTCTGATATGGTATTTAAATCTTTTATCGAATGTCAAACACTTGGACTAGGACTTAGGAACTTTAGGTCTTATGAAAATTAGGATTGCTTCTTGCTTTCTTTTCAAAAGGAGCAAAGCCCATTTTTTGCTCCCCAGCACCCATCCCACTGGCCCTCCCTGTCGAGTACCTTGGATGATGCTGCCAGCTCGGCAGTGGCACAGTTTAAGAAAAAAAACATTTTTCCTCCACCGAAGCCACGCTCTCTGGTAGATTTGAGATGGCTGATTGGCTGATCTCAATGCTGCCGGATGATGTGCGCCAGCTGGCTGGCTGCATCCCCGGCTTTCTAAATGAGCACTCACTCACTCCCGCACCCAGCTTTTCCGAATGGCTGCGGGAGTGCATGCAGCTACAGGGATGCTGGGAATGCAGCGGTCAACGATCTCAGCACTGCAGGAGCTGCAGGTGAAGGTGAGATTTCCGGGGACCTTGGGGTTTTTACACAAAGAGGCATCCTGCTATGGAATGCCCAGAGGCAGGCTAGTGGGCAACCCTGGAGTCTTTTAGATTTCAGGCCTGGCTGCAAAGGGTTTTAATCTGCTTTAAAACAAAGCATGGAGGTAAAATAACTTGAAAAGACAGAAAGTGAAAGGAAAAGTCCACTTATGATGGAATTATTGAAAGCTGATATTTTGGTGTGCCAAGGGGATGTTCTCAAGGTACTGAGCATAACTAGTATTTTTTTTTCTGTTAACAAAGATGCGTTTTATGGAAGCAGTTTTCACTAACTCCAGTCTGTTGCTATTGGCAACTGTACACCAAGGCCCTTATTTATGAAGGAATAGCGACAGGTAGCGACTGGTGAGCGGCCGGTAATGACGGGCACCGCCACGAGAACACCGGCTCCCCACCACAATCACACATTTATCAAGCCGATCCTGCTTAGCGACTGAGAGAGCGCCAGATAGCGAATCATTCATCATTATTCCAGCCTCACCCCACAGCGCCAGCATCCGACCTTGAACAGCGACAGGTATGACCTCGCGCTACCTGGCGCTCTCCAATGCATTTCAATGGAACAATCTTTAAATATTAATAATTATTTGTTATTAATGTTTTTTTATTTTTTTTCAATGTGACAATTTCTGTGACCACTTCTGCCATGTTAGAAAATAAAATTTGTGCAGAATTGATATTACAGGTCTGATATTATTGTATTCATATTACTAAATTCTTAAAACATTTTTTTTTTTTTGGTTTCCAAAAATATGGTGGTTTGGGGGTTAAAGAACTACTTTTAACACATCGCTGCCAGCGCTCTGGGGTTTAAACATGCATTTCACAGAGCTTGAATCTTTTGAGCGTGATTTTTTGATTAATATAGTGGGAGCCGGTCGCTCTGACCAGTCGCTATCATGCGCACCCATACATCGCGGGACCTGTCAAATAGCGACTCGTCACCCCGTATTCAACATTACTGCACACCGACTCAGTCGCTATCAACAACCGAACAATGGCCAAGCACAGCGACTACTAGCGGGCGCTGTGAAAATACTGCTACAGTCGCTCAACTGTCGCTACCTGCCGCTATTAATGAATCGGCCTCCAAATCTCTTCACCTACAAAAAGAGAGGAGTGAGCCCTCGCACTTCACATGTCCAGCAGCAGCATTCTGTGTGTTACAAGACTTGCTCTTCTCCTGTAGATCTTGGTGTACAGATGCCAATAGCAACCGACTGTAAACAAACCCCTGCTAACCATTTTATTATTATTATTGTTTATTTTCCATAGTGCCATCTTTTGTAGCGCTGACCATCCAAGACCAATTAAATAGCTAATAATAATCATACAAAATCTTGTTTAAATAAAACATTAAATATGGACAACCACAAAACAAACTTAAAACCAATTCAAGCTGAATTCCACCAGAAGGACACGTAATGCTACAGATATAATAAAATATGTGTGTGGGGGAAGGGATTATATGCAGCTAAATGTTATATTTTTATATACTCTCTCTCTCTCGTATATATTGTTATAATAGCAGTCAGGGCAATATTATGGGCGGAGTCGCCACTAGTGACAAAATGCTAAAAGGCTAAGGGTTTATATAAATACAGTTATGCAAAGCCAAGTAAACAAGATAAACACACTGTGGAACAACTGCAATTAAACTGGGCTATACTACATGTTTTACTTACATATACAGAATAATAAAACACAGACAAGTGCCAAAAATAATTCAAGAAGAATGAATCAGTGCAAAATCTATATTGTATTACTATTATACAATAAATGCCATAAAGGCTAATGTTATTGCTATCCTATAAACCCCCAATCATGAAAGGATACTTCTGCCCAAAAGACATTGTGTCTCACATCACAGCTGCTTCTCAATGCAGCATACTGAAAGATGTTAAAATCTAAGTCAAAATGGCTTCCTTCTGTAATATTGTAACAAGCCAGGTGCTGTTTTGCTGTTGCACTGTAACAGCAGCCACCTCCCAGCCCAGCACACAGTAGCAATCTTTTTACGGTAACTCTTCTTCAATGTTGAGAAAACCACTGTAGAAAAAATGCTACCCATGCATCTCCCATCCTCTCCCCAACCCAGTTTAAAAGCTTACATGGACATTTATCACCAAACGCATAGTAAATATTTCCCATGGCTGACTGGCTGAGGTTTCCTCATCAGAATCTCCATATCTACTCCTCTCTCCAGGTACCCACAGGTAACCTTTATTGTGGTCTCCTCAGGTGCTTTTACTCTTCAGGTCCTGGCATAGTAGGTGGAGGATCAGGCAACACACAGGCAGATGCATTTGGTGCAATTTTAATCTTAGTTGCAGATCATGCCAGTTGTGTTGCCTCAATACCCCATTCCTTCCCTGGAGCCAGACCACAGACAGATACAATGCAAGTAATATCATGCATCTAACAGCAATAGAGCTACTATGATGTAGAAAAATGTACTACAAAGACATGCCATCTGGGCTTGGGTGGTGCCCTGGGGAGCATTAGAGAGGATGGCCAAGCCCAGATGGTATGTTAATAGCTCTAACATCAGCAGGCACAGGAAAATCAAGGTGATGATCTGGAAAATCCCCCCATGCAGGTGCACATTTACTGGGGGTTGGGGGTGCCCCGCTGCATGAAACCCCCCAGAATGGCCAGATCAACTCACCTCACCCCGCTTCTACAGCGCATGCGCGGCCGCTCGTCCAATCAGCGCGCTCTGAGCCGCTGAGCTATGCGCGTCAAAGTGACGTCTTGGCTCAGCGGCTCTGAGCACGCTGGCAGCCGCATCTCACGCTTCCCTCTAGCTGCTAGAGAGAAGCGCAAGATGCGGGCGCGGCCCACGCACGCGCCGTTGGACCGAGATTCAGGTAAGGTTTATGGGACGTCCTGGGGGGTTTCACACAGCGGGGCATCCTGATTTTGGATGCCCCGCGGGGAGGGAATAGATCCTGCTGGGTTTTGGTCCACTTTAAGAAAATTTTCTTTGATTGATGTTAAAAGAATATCCAGCAGAGATTGTAACGCACTTTTAGCAGCAGTGGCCATTATATTCAATGCTACTCTAGCTGATACACGTTCATTCTCTGCTGGTTAGAGGCAGAGGAGTGCGTGTAATGAAGATATCCACAGCCCATTGCAGAAGAGCAGAAAGATAATAGTTGTCTTTTCACAGGTCCATTTTGCCCTATCTAAGGTTTTGTGCTGCTGCCCCTTTAGTTACATTTGGGAGAATCTGGCCTAAAACCACACCCTTGGATCCTGTGGGCATGTGTATAACATTGGCTCATGGAGGATTGGTATAACACTTAGGCCCTTATTTAACAAGGAATAGCGTCAGGTAGCGACTGGTGAGCGGCCGGTAATGACGGGCACCGCCACGAGAATGCCGGCTCCCCACCACAATCACACATTTATCAAGCCAATCCTGCTTAGCGACTGAGATAGCGCCAGATAGCGACTCATTCATTATTATTCCAGCCTCAGCCCACAGCGCCAGCGCCCGACCTTGAACAGCGACAGGTATGACCTCTCGCTACCTGGCGCTCTCCAATGCATTTCAATGGAACAATCTTTAAATATTCATAATTAATTGTTATTAATGTTTTTTTTTTTTTTTAAATGTGAAAAATTCTGTGACCACTTCTGCCATTTTAAATAATTTTTTTAAGGTAAAAAAAAAAATTGTACAGAATTGATATTACAGGTCTGATATTATTGTATTCATATTACTAAATTATTTTAAAAACTTGTTTTTTTTGGTTTCCAAAAATATGGTTGTTTGGGGGTCAAAAAACTACTTTTAACCCATCGCCGCCAGCGCTCTGGGATTTAAACATGCATTTTACAGTGCGAGAATTTTTTGAGCGTGATCTGTTAATGAATATGGTGGGAGCCGGTCGCTATGGCCAGTCGCTATCATGCGCTCCCATACAGCGCGGAACCTGTCAAATAGCGACTCCTCACCCAATATTCAACATTACGGCAAACCGACTGAGTCGCTATCAACTACCGAACAACGGCCAAGCACAGCGGCTACTAGCGGGCGCTCTGAAAATGCCGCTACAGTCGCTAAACTGTTGCTACCTGGCGCTATTAATGAATCGGCCTCCCCGTGTACTTATGTTTATGACCCCTTCAGGGCTGTATTTCACCCATTAAGTATCCCTAGGTTAGTTTGGAGGGCATCAAGCTACAGGGATCGCTGCAGAGTTTGCCTCTATTGTGACCCCCCCCCCCCCCCAGCTACAAAAAGTAACAGCTGGAGTGTGTGTTTGTAAGAGGGATAGGGCACAAGGAGTTAAACACAGCCATAACATCTCCTGGCTGTCAGCAGGACCTAATTTCCCTGCATCCCCTGCTGTGGTCATGTGACTCCATGCTCATCTGTGACTCTGCATTTAGACCCTTGCACCCACTAACCCCCTTTCCCAGCCCAGTACGTCCATTACCAATACACTATGTGGGACATTCCAAATAAGGATACCCCTAGGGACAATTGTATGTAGACTAAAGGCCTTTTTAGACTTTAAGTCCATAGTAGGTGCCGCTATAAAGGAAACATAGCCCATGCTGAATACTGAGGGTTTAGAAAAAGTTACTATTTTTGGCTCACTATAATTGTGCCCCTTGCTGTATATAACAGCTAGGCGATATGAAATGGACTGCTCTATTTTTGTCATAGATGTGACAGTTTGCTTTTATACCAGAATTTAGATAGTTCTCACCTTTAAACTATCACAAAAACTTCCAGGAGAAAGAAAAAAATGAAAGTAGAAAGTGTCTGGTGAGCGAAATAAATCTTTTCCAGATTAATGGAAAATCCAGCCAGGCTCAGGCTATGCGCATGTGTAAGGACATCAAAATGGAAGTTCCTCCTGGCCACAAGCTTGAAAAGAGACATCAAGCTTCTCTCCTGCCCAGAGCCTCACCTGCCAAGACTTGGAGTGACGCACACTTAAGACATTCAGTAACTTTCATTATTACAGCGAGAACTCGGGCCAAGACAAACATAGGTAAAGTGGATCAGTCTGTGTGCACATCACAGAATGTCACTATAACCCGCTATCATTGGTAATGACTAGGCAGAGACTAAAGACAGCCATGTCAGTCCCAGTTAACTGGACAGGAGGCAACATCAGGCAGCAAGGAAAGTCAATTGGTAATGTAATCCAAAAATATTACAGTTATGTCAGAGTCAGAAAACTCACTAAAATTAAAGAGTAGATCAATTGCAATGAAAATCTAGATGGTAACCTCATCCCTATTCTGTCCATGCTTAGCTTTAAATAAAACTTTACAGACTTCCCTTGTGTATTTATACTTGTAATAGCATTTCTTTTTAAAACATTGCACCTTGCTTTAAAGCAGTCCAGCACTCATTTTTGATCAATTAGATATCAGTAGCACGGGGAAGGTATCATGATTGGTGGTGCCCCAGTGCATACCCCTCCTATAAAACTGAGCTGCTCCTAACTGCTCCTCTGCCCCTTGATGAAACTGGGTCCGGTGATAGGCTGCCAGCAGTCATATGGTCTGTAGTTCTCTTCCCGCATTCCAACTACTGAAAGTACTTTGGACCTTGTGACCACCATAGGGCATGGTTTCCCAGAGGGAGTGAGGAGCTGAGTACCAGAAATCAGAATGCCAGCACCCATTTTATCAATATTTCTCAGATTTTTAGAGAAATTAAGCATTATAGGCTGCAGAGCAGGAACTGTAATGATGGGCCAAGCTAGAACTGCCTAGTGTCCGACAAGACAGCAAAGGGATGTCCTCGGAAGGTGCATATAGAGCACATGGAACCAGAGCAAGCTGACTTATAATGCCGGAGATCATCAACACTGAGGATGGAACAAGCCGGTGGATGGCAGAGTGGCGCGGCTGAGAGCTAGAGAGCCCTTGACCTATACAACAACATAGCTCGGGCACTGCCATGCCGTTTCTGTGAGCAGATGGCGTCAGTTGGTGGTGCTATGATCGCTGTTTGTACATAGGGGTCTGCTACCCTCCCCTTTCCTCCTTTGTGTATCCTGTTATGGCATATATATACTCTATATACAGGGCCGGATTAAGTGTGGTGGAGGCCCCTGGGCACAAAATCTGGTGGAGGCTCCAGATACAGTTTTTTTTTCATTTAAAATAATATTCCAGACAAGTAACTGGTTGGTGTTTGTCTGGCACCCGCCCACTTACTGGAATGTCAGATCGAGTTCTATCCTTGTGCCACCCTTGTGCGGGTGCGTGCTGCTGGGAAACGCCTGCTTTGCCATTCTGGGTGGAGGGGGGGGGAGTGTAGGCTCCAGCAGAAAACAGTTCCCTGCATTGAGCTGCCAGCGGCTGTGCTTGGTGGCTTATGCTTATGCACCCATCACTGTAGCGTTGCTGACGGCGGCTTTGCTGCTCTAGACTCTCCGTCCTGCCCTGTGGTGGCTTTGGCTGCAGGTTTGTCCTGGCATGGGGGGCCCCCACTGCCGCCTATAGCTTTGTTGCAGACCAAAGACTAAAAAGCCTCCTGGACCAGACCATAACCCAAAGTTTGGTGGAGGCTCCCTTAGCAGGAAAAGTGGTGGAGCCCCCGGGGCTCGTGCCCCTTGCGACCCCCTCATAATCTGGCCCTGTCTATATAAGTACTGAGCCCGAGTATCAGCCATATATATCGACATCAAACAATTTTGTGAGGAAAGCCCCATTGCAGAGAGCACAGCACTTCATGCATTGAACTGCTAGACACAGGACACAGGACACTGTGACTTACATTTTCCATCTTATTTGTACTTGTTAGAAGGCCCCAGAGACAACCACCTATAAGCCCAAAGCCAGCTGTATTACAATCTGTTTTGACTGTGTTAAATTGGAGGCACCTTAAGATATGGTAAATTATAGCGCTATAATAATTTTATTACATGGGTATTGGTCTTTTTGTGGTGGGGTTTTTGAGGGGGGTATATATAGTAAATTGTAAATGCATCCAATAGAATATTTACAGCATGCCATCAGATAAATGATCAGAAATTGTTTATAGCATTGTTCAATAGTTATGAATTGTTTATGGTCGGCCCCAGAAGCTTCTAGGTATTTAGGCAAGTGTAAAAGCCATGTATGTCATAAATACGCACTTTAATTTACAACTGATGGAATGTTTTCACAAGGTATGAAAGTAAATGAACCCAGAAATATATGGGGTCTCTTTATTTTATATCTTGGTCACACCCATGACTTAACTGTGATACTGTCTCCAGAAATTCTGAAAAAAATTCCCTCACACTGAGAAACTGACATATTTTAGGCTACAGGGTATCTACACTATTAAAACTACAGTAGAGGCACCATTATGCAGCAGGGACTAATTCAGCACTGCCTGTTAGGGCCTAAAGCAGGGATGTAACTAAGAGGATGAAGAGGTAGCAATCCCATCCGAGCCCATGAGGTTGTGGTGCCTCATTATTGTTGTTCCCACGTTGCATGATTAATGGTTACCTGGTATTGTGTACAGAAAGGAAACACCAACTATTTCCGTTGTTGCAGTCTTTAGTGATTTATTTGTAGCCCATTCTGTTAAAATGACAGGAAAACGTTTCCTAAAGGTGCCTTGATAGGCTCCACCAAAATGTCTGCACCAGGGCCCGATCACATTTAGTTATGCCTCTGGTGTAAAGCAATGTTCTGTTAGTGCCCAGTCATGGCTGATTGCTAAGGTTAGAACTTGCCTCTCCTAATTCACAGTCTTCATTCTCATGGATCTTGGCAGAAGAACCTCAGATGTCTGGTTTCATAATTACAAAACCTCCTGCACATTATTCCTCCAATGTATCTATAACCTGAATAAAGACGTCAGATATCATGTTTCACCCTTTTCCTTCATAATGTCATGCAGCATTGAAAGGCCATGGGGCTGACATGTTTCTCATTGAGTTCACTATCAAACTGCAATAACTCTATGAACTAGACCAAACACCTGGACTAACTTACTGGAAAAATACTCACCTGTTCCCTGTGATTCACCAAGTTCCCCACCAGAAGCAACTCATGTCATTCCTGTATCCTCAACTGAGGCTCCTGCTGCACATGGGCTCATGGGTAATGGTGTTGGCAGATAATTGCTTCCATCTTATTTTAAAGCCGACCTCCAGTCAAAACCCTCCGGCAAACAGCGACATAAGCTAATTGAGAGAGATTAAGATGCAGATGTTTGGAGTAGCCAGCAAATTCTGCACTATTAAACATGTATTGCAGCGGCTACCGTGTCACACACAAATGAGACTTACTTCTGAAAAACCGAGTCCCTAAGCCTTCAGCTGTAATGACTCTTGCTTTGGTAACAGCTGAGATCTTCTACATACATTGTGCCCCCTGTGCCTTTTACTCAGTGTGTACGTGTGTGAAAAAAGCTTCTCCTTGTTTCTGAGGCATAGATCTCTCTCAGTTTGGTGTGAATTGCTGCTGGCACAGCACCCCCCTAATTCTCATGTGTAAGCAGGAATATCAGGTGTTTGGCAAGATGGCCACCCCCATGTAATTCAAGGGCAAATAATATTTATGCCATTCCACAACATCTGCATGGGGTTAAAGGAGCACTATCACGAAATTGTATAACTAAAAATACTAAAAAGGGTCACTTATAACCCGAACTGAATAAAACTCTCACCAAGTTGGTTGTTCTCCTCTCCCTGTAGGAATAAAATTCAGAGGTGACCGGTTTAGGTTATCAGGGGTGACAGAGACTTTCACCCTGGATGTCCTTTTCCTTTCATTAGAAGTAAAAAAAACAAGCCTGGCTGGATATTTATTGATACCGGGTGTATAAGTGACCCCTCCCCCCGCCATCCAGCATATTTATATAGATTTTTATCATTAGGCCATTTTTCACAATAGTGTTTCTTTAAAGTGGACCAACACCCTCCCATGATCGGCCCGGGAATCTATAAGATTCCCGGACCGATCAGACCCCTGACTGCGGGGCACCCTGATCGGGGGTGCCCCGCTGTGTGAAACCCCCCAGAAACCCCTAAATCCCTACCTTATCTACGATCCAGCGGCGCCCGCCGCCGCCTCCCGTGCGTCCCTGTGGCAGGACGCGCACCCGCGCCGGCCGTTTGTGAATGGGTGGCGCGGGACCGCGCCCTGTAAGAGTGACGTGTGGGAGGTGGCGGCGGGCGCGCTCTCTTGTCCGTCGCTGCCTCCCGCTCGTCCGTCGGCGGGGATTGGCAGCGGCGGTCACGTAGGAGCGGGGAGAGGTGAGTTTTTCGGGGTTTCTGGGGGGTTTCACACAGCGGGGCACCCCCGATCAGGGTGCCCCGCCGAAGTGGACCAAAACCCAGGATAGTCAAAATCCTGAGTGTTGGTCCACTTTAAGCACTCTCACACTGCTTATACCACTGATCATAAGAAGGGAAGCAATTTCCTACACATTCTTTTTTTGACTGGAGTTCTGCTTATATATTGGGTGCACATTTGTATTTATATATTTCCCTGCTTTTCTAGATATTTCATTTTGCATTTTTTTGTATGAGCATTGGTGTGCATTGTAAATCAGTATAACTAGGTATAGTTACAATATTAGATCTATTCATTGGTTTGTCACTTCTTACTTTATATGTATATATTGATTATTGACTCTTGTATATTTTTACTGTTTGTTTGTGGCATTTTTGGACATTATATACTATAGCTTGTATTATAAAATTTAAAGCGGACCTTCACCCTGAAAAAAGCCTATCTTATATGTTTCCCACACCCTAAACATACATATTGCTCACATTAAAAATCATCCTACCTGCATCTACTGCATGTTATAAGCCTTTACACATCCAAGATGGCGGCTCATGGAGCATCAGGCAGCCTGCAAACAGGAAGTGTCTTCTGGCTGTGTTGCTCTGCATTCTGGGATTGCTGACCTTTTCCTGACCCCAGCTCTGCTCTGTCTTTGCAAAGCACAGCTATAACCCCACCCCAAGCACTTTATCCCGCTCTCCTCTCCTTAGTAAGTGTGATGCTTCTGAGTCAAAATGGCTGCGCCCGTATCCTAGACTCCTGAACAGAGTTGCAGCCCAGTGGGGCAAAGAATAATAAGCAAGCGACTAAAAACTTGAAATTTATTAATTTTATATGCAGGGGACTAGTTATTTAAGGGTTTGGGCTTTTCATTAAATGATGCTGAAGGTCCGGTTTAATTACGCCAGCTTAGGAGAGCCAGATCTTATATGACAGGTGTATATACCATGTTTCCCCAAAAATAAAACAGGTCTTACATTAATTACCCTAAAAATAGGTGCTAGGGATTCTAAATGCTCTAAATGCTACTTTACATCATTTTTTAGCTAATTAATATTTTGCATTAAATACAATATGATAATAAGCATTAAAGGGATACAGAAGGCATAGGCAATTATTAGACCATTGAGTTGGGCTACGTTTGGCACTGTCCTAAACTGTTTTCCATTTTAAAATTGAAGAAAAAACTAGGATTAGCCCACCAAAGGATGGTCTGATTGGTCCCAGGCACTAACCAAAGGTCACCATTAGGGCAGTTCCAAGGCTAACACAATGTTCTGGTTTGCCTGAAATAAATGTATTAGCTAAGTTAATGTTTTTATATAATTAATAAACATTACACTTTAATTTGTGCAACAACATGATTAAGAATCATCTTGTTTTATTGTAAAGCCAAAGTACAATTTAGTCTGGTGGACTCCAAGATTCCCATGGGTGGGTCTCAAGAATGATTCCCTCAGGTGGGTCACACTCCCAAGTATGAGTTTCTCTGTTGTGTCCCAAAAACTATTTCCTCTGATGTCAGCCAAAAATGATTTCCTCTGTTTGGTCCCAGGAATGGTAGGTAGAGCATCAAACAGGATCTCCTCTGGTGGCTCTCATGGTATTCCAGTCTTGGAACTTGGTTTGGGCCATCAGTTTTTAGGTAAAATACAAGCTAAAAAGATGTCACTGGGACACTTACATTAATACGTTTACAGATAGTAACATAGTAACATAGTATGTAAGGCTGAATAAAGACTTTAGTCCATCCAGTTCAGCCTGTTTAACTCCTTCCAGTGGTCTAGCAGCCATAGCTGGAAATGTTATTACATGCCAGGAAGACATCAAGGCCACTTTTGAACGTTTTTACTGTATCCATCATTACTACCTCCTCTGGCAGCGAGTTCCATAGTCTCACTGCTCTTACAGAGAAGAATCCCCTCCTATGTCGTTGGAGAAAGCACCTTTCCTCTAACCTTAGTGGATGCCCCCGGGTTATGGTTACACTCCGGGGTATAAATAGATTGTGGGACAGATCTTTGTATTGACCCCGAATATATTTATACATAGTTATTAGATCACCCCTCAATCGTCTCTTTTCTAGACTAAATAAACCTAACTTGGACAATCTTTCCGGGTACTCTAGCCCCCGCACTCCTTTTATTAACTTTGTTGCCCTTCTTTGAACACGCTCCAGTTCTGATATGTCCTTCTTAAGCACAGGTGCCCAGAACTGTACACAGTACTCCATATGGGGTCTGACCAGTGACTTGTACAGGGGTAAAATGATGCTCTGGTCATGAGCACCTATGCCCCTCCTGATGCACCCCATGATCCTATTTCGTTTTTTACAAAACATGATGCCAATCCTTCATTTGCTAGACGGCTGACTACCAATTCTGGATTGCTGTGTGAAACCCCACTAATCGCCTGCAAAACTCACCTTTCCCAGGCATGCTTTCAGATCCGTCTGTCCTTTAAAAATGTAAGTATAAGTGTATATTGCTGAGTCACTAGAGGGTCAGTTGAACACAGTGAGAATTGGAATGTTCGAACTGTTTTTTTGTGAGTAGACAAGAAAGGGGAATCCCACTGTTCCCAAACAACTTATCCTCAAAAAACAGCACCACTACAATAATATAAGATTAATTAGTAAATTATTTTATTAATCCAAAACTTTGTGCATATAGAGACAGACACTTTAAAAACCTCATTAAAAAACATAAACACAAGACCTAGGAGGAGGAAAAGGCAGGAGGGAGGGGGGGGGAGAGGAAAAAAAGGGAGGTTATAAAAAACCCCCAAGATGGTCACTACTAAGATGCCATAATTAATACATTTATAATTGTTAAGAAAGGTCTGCAAATTGTAGTCCGGCTGAAACAATAATTAACAGTGCTATCTACTTAATAATAACAATACCTAATCCTTGTGCCAATAATATCTTAAGTGCTGAGTGCATAATGTGCTAATATAAACATAAGAGGACAGCCAGGAGACAAAAAACAGATATCAATAACAAAGAAAAATCACTCACATATCAAATGGCCATCAAACTCATCCCCCCCCCACACAACCGCACATGCGCTGTCGACGCGTTGCGTGACGGCGACGCATCACTTCTCCAGGACAAACAGGGCACTGTTTTTTTGTGAGAGTATGCATTTTCGCATGCTAGGTTTCAGTTTTGCAATTCAGTACCATTTTTTCCTTCACAATTTTTTTTTTTGCGAATTAAGTGCGAACATGCCTATGCATATTGGCAAGTATATTCACATGCGAAAATGTGCTTGCATGCGAACGCATATCCGCATAAACCTGACCTTTCTCATGCGATAACAAATCACCAAGGTATGTGTAAATTGCTCTCCGGCATTTACCTGGCAATTGTGGCCTTTTCACATGTGAAAAAGTGTGCAACTTTTAAGAGAAAACTGTCATTCACTTTCAAATGAATGCCAGTTTTCTCTTCTAAAACGTAGCGCTCTTTTTCTCCTGGTGCTGAATTGCCCCCTTATGTACAATATAATAAAAATTTGAGAATAAATAAAACTATATACACACATACAAGAAAAGGTGGCCTATGTACATTAGGTCGTCTTTTAGAAGGTTTTTGCTCCGTAGCTTCTTACCAGTTAGGAAATTTGAGATTGGTAGCACAACATGCGAGTGTAAAAGTCTATTTTCACCTGGTGCAGAATCAACTCTATTGCCAGGGAAGTGGGGGGGGGGGTCGGTGCATAGGTTAGCCGGGCACATATCAGGGGGAATGTTGGATAAGTTTAGGGGAAATCCTGGGTGAATAAAGGAGAAACACAGAAGGTGAGTATTGATAACTGTAACTGTAACACACAATAGCATTTTAAAAGACCACTAGAAAAAGCAAAAACAGAAATAACAATATAAAGATAGATACATTGGAGAAACAGAAACAGAATAACAAAAAATTTAATTGTTGTAAATAATAAAAAAAACATTACACATAAACATTTAACAAAAATGATTGTTATTTTTAAAAAAGGATTAAAGGAAAGGCAGGTAAAATAAAAGCAGTAAATAACTTTGCTTCTTGCAGGGGTTCTTATAGATTTGTTTAGAAGAAAACGCATGGATCTATTTGCAAACTTTTTTGCAAATAAAATACATGCTTTTTCTTCTAAGCAGATCTTTTAGCATATGTAAACATCCATAGGCACCCCTGCGTGTATATAGTAATACAGATCTGCCATTTTCATAAGAGTATATATTCGCATGATGTTGGACGGCCCTATACCATCCATAGACATCACTGCTTGGACATGCTCACACAGCTTGAAAGCCCTTGCATTTTGCCCATGCCTTATCACATGCAATGCCTGCAGATATCTGCATGCAAACATGTGTTCGCATAAATACAAAACTCTCTTTTCCCCCATGCACTGGATGTATTCGTCTGAACTGCTAAATAGCACCCGCATCCGAATTGAAGCCGCATGCGAATATATATGTGTTTGTAAAGAACCAGCACTTCACTAGAGGATCCGGGCATCCAAATATATTCAAAGCAACTCAAATCTAAAGGTCATCAGTTACCGGTAATCGGTCGACGTTTCGGGGTCCAGCAGGCCCCTTTATCAGGACCAACCATACAGACCCTGATGAAGGGGCCTGCCGAAAGCTGAAACGTCAACCGAATACCGATGACCTTTAGATTTGCATTGCATTAAATATATTTGGATGCTTAGATCATCTAGTGGAGTGCTGGTTCTTTACAAACAATTGACTTGCGGCGTCATCACGAACCGCTGCACTCAAATCCTAACAAAAATGGTAAAAGTGTGTCAGAGAGTTACTTGGCATGCGAGTATTTATTCACATAACAATATATATTTGCACGGTGTTAAATCGGCTCTTAGAAACCCCTCCTACAGTTGGTGATCTTAATTAAATAAGGGGAAATGTTGCACTCCAGTCAAGACAGTTTAGTAAAATACTCTGAATAGTATTGCAGATCCATAATATTAAAAGAGAATATGGTTTAGCATGGATGATTTCTGCTTAGCCCAGCCTGTGATATGCCCCAGACTCGTTCTATTGCTACCTCATAGATTTCCTACCACATGCATATTCACCTATATGCAATCTCGACATGGGAATTGAGCATCCCTTTTTCATGATTCATGAGCCCTCTTGGCTTGTGGCCAGACATGGGGGGGTCGGAGCCAGTGTAGTCAGTCACCATTGGTAGACATTTTGCCCCCCATTTTTTTCAATTTTTCTTCATAAACCCCTCCATGACCCTTCCCTGATGCCTCTAAATATGCTTCAGTTATATCATTTTCTATGGCTTGTTAGCCATAAGGGGTCCAGGTGACTGTCTGAGTTAGTATTTTAGTATGGTTGCTTTCTAACGGAATGTTGTAGGCAAAATAAGGGTAACATTGGTAATAGGTAAAACTGGTAGAATAGATTTTGTTGATCTGCAGTTATTGGCCTTTATTCAGCACTGACGCCTATGTAGACACTGAAAGTAAATGGATCTCTTTACTCCCAAAAAGGAAGTGCATTTTTTGCACCTGGGACTTAAAGGAGCGATTCAGCACCTGGTGCAAAAAGTACAATTCTTTTTTGGCTCGAAAGGCACCCCATTGCTTTATCATTCAAATACTCACAAAAACGAGCTCATACTGCCATAAATTGGACAGTCATTGATATGTCTTATGCATAAAATTAGGTCCAGGGCTTGGGGAGGATTGGACAGGATTGGAAAAACAAAATCTTCAGCCCATAACCCCATATAGAAATTCTTCACAACTGGGACAAATTACTGTGAAGGCTAAAAAAAGTCATATCATAATTCAAGAGTGTAGATAGTAGAGGGAATTCTGCAAATGTCATCAGTGTGACTAATTACGCCAGGCCAGTCCTAGAGATATGTGTGAGCACAGCAGAAAGATAAGGGCAAATGCCCGCGATTCACACGGGGCCTGTAAGCCCAGCCTGTGGGAACTATGCCGTCCCCTCCGCAAATTTGACCAGAAATACAGCCAAGAACGCACCCTGGCCAAGACTAGCTTTGGGTTGTTTTGGTTAAAGGTGATCAGCGTAGGCGACATTTATCAGATACCGACAAAGCCGACAGCAGAAGTTCTCACCGAAGAAGTCGTCCCTCCTATCACTCACACTATGTTCCTATAACAAGGCTGCTGATTTGGAAGCAATGCTCAAAACAATTTCCTTTAACCCTTACGAACCAATTGAAGCCACTGTTAACCAAATCGGTCCCACTGTTACAGCTCTTACAACTTCCCAGCCTAAAGTCTATCAGTAGGGGTGTTATTTACTGATGTCTATACAACCCTTTGCCATTCGCTGCACACACATAAAAGGTCTAGTAGCTTAGCTACTCTTGATGCCGGTTTCAGGTGGGTTAAGATTTATGATAAGGGTTGAAGTCAAATTGCCCAGATTAATCAGAAGTGAGGTTACTGTCTATATTGCATCTATGGAATCCCTCCCCCAACCATGATATTTCTTCTTAACCTCAAACCTTCAGTGTTACTCTCTTTCCCTTGTAACCTTCTCTCATTTTTTAAATCCACTACTTGAAGTATGAGCCCTATCAAGTGGGACCTGGAATAGAATGTCTCCTGGGTATGAGAACTCTAGATCATGGAGATCCTCAATTCATGGAGTGCTAATATCTTGAATCAGAACCCCCCCCCCTTCACTCAATTGAATAACTGCCTGGGTAGGAGGCTCCTAATATAGGTAGATCATCTCCTTTTCTCTCAACTCTGCTGTACTCTTACCTGTACTCTTGTGGATCGGCATACCCTCCAAGTGGAACTTTTATAGGAATGTCTTTGGGGTAGGAGGCCTTCCTATTCTCCAAAATGTTTATGTACTCCCACTAGCTCCTTGGCCTTTTATTCCTTGGATCAAGACCATCTCCCTATGGAACATTGGAAAGACACCCGGTTCGGGAGATGCCCTCCTTTTTCCTAACATAATCTATGGTTACTTACACTTCCCATAGTTCCTTTTTTTCTCCAAGAAGGGAGTCTGGGTTAGAAAGCTGTAAAGAAAAATGGAAGCCCCCTTTTAAAATGTATTTAAAAAGGGGTGGCATACATAATCCCTCCTAATTGTCTCTATATGTTTTGCTTGCATACATATGTAACACAGGGTGGCAGGGGTAAAGTGAAACATTTTCAGGATTTTTAGTCATTAAAATGATTCTGTTTTAGGCGAAACTGTCCACTGTCCAAAAGCATTGTAGTATGTTTGACGCTTGTCATAGTTTGCTGACTTTCACCTAGCTAGCTTTATGTAGTATATGCAACCAGACACAGTATAAATGTCCACAGATTTTAATGTAGTACATGTTGTCAGCACTCATCCCAAATAACTACAAAAAAGCCATGGGGCTCGATTCAGCTCCAGGTGAGAAAGCTCATTATTTTGACCTTTATAGGTAAAAAAAAAAAAATATATAGAAGAGAAAACTGACATTCACTTTTATTGTCTACCTTGGGAGTGATTCAGCACCAGGTGAAAGAAATGTTCTGTGAACATATGGTGCTGAATCAGACAATGAAAATGAATGACAATTTTCTCTCCTAAAAAGTAGTGACTCTTCTCAGCTAGTGCTAAATTGATACCACTTTGTTCATATGCTGTTATACATAGGAAGAAGAATTAATATATATATATATATATATATATATATATATATGCATTTGTATTAATTAGTTTACAGCGCTGAGTGCTGAGAAAGTCCTACAGACTAAGTCATTTAGTAATACTATGATAATACTATGATAATAATATGATAATAGTGGACCAGAGATAAGTCACAATTTTTAATTGAATAAGGGGGATGACACATGAGTTATCTGACACATGAGTTATCAGGGGGATGTGGAGCAGTGTTTGTAGGTTAATGTAGGATTCAGCAGTTTTATAGATGATAATTAATAACCATTTCTAAACCTGTAAATTCTCATTGGGGTTGACTGAACAACTAGAGCTGGCTTAAGTAGTGTTTACGTTACTACTTTTTCTATAGACTTTTGCGGTATTATGAATATATTGTTAGAGATACTGTGCACATATATTTATGGGTAGTCTCTGTTGCATGTTGTGTTTCCTGTACAGTAAGGTGATCTCTATATTTTTTTTCCTGTCTATGTTATCCACCATGTAATGTGACATCTCTTACTGCACTCATGTTCCAGTAAAGCCGGTTCCTGTTACACCACAAATGTCTATTTGGATTTGACTCTGCTTCACCCAGCACTATGCAACAGGTTATAGGCTGATGCGGAGATCGACATAGAGAAGCTTTCCAGAGACATCTCCTGTATACAAGTAAGCCTGGTAGTGTATATATAGGAGGGAGAATGGCCAGCAGCTCAGAGCTTAAACTCTCAGTGGCCAAGCTGAACAATGACAGTTATCAACTATGGAAGTTTAAAGCAGAAATGCTATTATCCAGAGATAACTTGCGGGAGGTTTTTACTACAGAGAGGCAGCAGGATAATTATCAGGACTGACATGCTCAGTAGGAATACACGAAAGACATGTGGGATGTACTGAAAAGACTGCATGAGAGAACCAGTTTAAACAGCAAGTTGTTTCTGCTGAGCAAACTTTACAAAACGAGGCTTAGCAGAGAGCAGGACATTTACTACAGCAGAAGTTAGAAAAAGGTAAATTCATTTTTATGTGCAGCAATCTAAATTGCCCTGGGGAGGGATGCGTATGAGAACTGTTGTGTTGTTCTGGTTTAAGTCATTTTTGACTGTCGGTTCACTTTAAATCCCAAAACAGAAAAGGTTAGCATTAGCAACAGCATAACCTTTGTTGAAGATCTGAGAGATAATGTGATGACAGCAGAGGAAGCGG
Organism: Gastrophryne carolinensis; assembly: GCA_027917425.1. Lineage (NCBI taxonomy): Eukaryota > Metazoa > Chordata > Amphibia > Anura > Microhylidae > Gastrophryne > Gastrophryne carolinensis. The sequence goes on along the minus strand of CM051237.1, from coordinate 122,714,064 downwards.
GAACATAATTGAAAACTGACACTGATCGGCCATCATCTGTAACTTCTGAACAAGCAGTTGATGTGAGCACAGAACCTACCAGTAGTAAAGAGCAGACGCAAGAGAGCTCAGACACAGAACCAAGACGCTCAACAAGACAAAACAAAGGTAAACCACCTGTACGTCTCTTAAACAAGGCAAGCACTGCCAGTACCAATGAACCTGCAAGCTTTCAGATGGGGAAGCCAGTAAATGGATAAAGGCTGCAAAGGAAGAGATAAAATCCATGCATGACACTAAAATATGGACACATAGAGAACTACCACCTGGAAGGAAAGTCATGGGTTTAAATGGACTTTTAAAGTGAAGTACAATGTAGATTGCACCGTGAAGCGGTAAAAGCAAGACTCATAGCCAAGGGATATTCTCAAATATTTGGGGAGGACTATGATGAGGATTTTGCTCCAGCAGTCAAACATGCTACAATAAGGACTTTGCTGCCAGTTGCCACCATAAGGAAAATGCAAGTGATGCAAGTGAAAACAGCCTTTCTACATGGTGAGTTAAAAGAAGACATCTACATGGAACAACCACCAGGATTCAAAGATGAACAAGGGCCAGACCTAGTATGCAAACTTCAGAGGAGTATATTTGATCTAAAGCTGCCAGAGCATGGAATATGGAAATAAATGAAGTGCTGACACATGAGGACTTTCAGAGGAGTAAAGCAGACCCCTGCTTATACACAAAGAAATTGGCAGATAGATCTATATGCTCATTTATGTGGACGATATCCTGATTTGTTTTGAACAAGAAGAGGATGAAGCACAAATACTACAAACCCTAAGGCATCACTTTGAGACCAAGGATCTTCAAGGGCATGGACTTATTGAGTTAACTAATTGCTCTACTGAGGATATGACAGCATCCGCTGACCGCTGAAAGGCACTCAAGGCTTACAAAGATGGGATTAACAGACTAAGCCTCAGTTGTTTAAAATGGGTGTTGGTGATACTGTGCAACAGTTTACAGTTTGTATGTGATTTGCATCTATATTGCTAGGTTAATGCAGTTTACATTTATGACAGTAGATGGCGATGTTATATATATGTGTGGTCTGTTGTACATTCTCTGCTGCATGCTGTGTTTCCTGTACATAGAGGTGACTCTATACATTTTTTCCCTGTCCATGTTATCCACCATGTAAGGTTACCTTCTCTTACTGCACTCATGTTCCAGAAAAGCCAGTTCCTGTTACACCACACTTGACTGGACTCTGCTGCAGCCAGCGCTCTGCAACATATATTCTGCAAAATAGAAAGGAGAGAGCATAATGTATAAGGAGATTTATTGAAATTACTTCACAAAATGGTAAGGTCTGCTGCTCACCTGTTATAAGAAGAGATAATCAAATCGATTCTGACTTCTTGGGATTAATTTCCCTGAGGCAATGGCTTAACATGCCCTGAAACATGTGGGTCTGGTGTGGGGCTATAGCTGGGTGTTGTTCCTGAAGAGCAGGTTATGTGTCATTAATATTTTAATATTAGTTTTTTTGCACTTGTTTGCATTGTGGTAGTTTTTATGCATTGTCTTTAATATTAACATTTATGGATTGACATAGCAATAGGCACTAAGCAGTTTCATAATTTTGATATTAAATATTGTGTTGGTCAGGCTATATTATATGGATTATTATTATAGTGAGGATTTCTTGTTGGATATTTTTGTACAACATGTTTTGCACATTATTTGGAAAAACAATATATTTCTTACTCTTGTATTAGTTTTACTCATCATGTAATGGGTGTTTTTTATATATTTATATCCATTGTGTGTGGATTTTAGTATTCATGTTATTGCACCATAAATTCAATATTTTTTAGATATTGTAGATATACAATTATATATGTGTTTGTTTTGAATATTTATGTTGTTCTTTGTCTTTTTCTTTTCTTTTTGAATTAATACATTTAATTAATTATAACATTTTTGTGGGCTGATTTTTTGACTGGTTTGGAAACGTCCATTCTCCCAGTAAATTTACATTTTCTGGTTATTCATGTCAATCAAATGAATCCTTAGAATAGTAAAAAATACCAAATATACCTGCTGCCTCTCTATCCAGCATGGGGTGATGTCCATTGTCTGGTGTGGGTGTGCCACACCACTTTTGCCTGGTAGAATACCCACTGTGTTTTCAGCATGTAGTTTGTCCCCATAGAGTCTGGTGAAAACCAGAGCAACTGTATTTTTTCAGTGGTCCCACCTTTTAGGCTCTACTGGCCTTTGGAACTTTACCCTTTCCACTAGGCTGCAGTGTAGGTACTCCTAGTTGCTTGAAGTCTTTAGCCCCTATATTCTGGTGAGTGATTTCTGACACTATCAATCCAATATATAGTTTGTTACCCTGTGTAACAAACTACTTCAGACATTTGTATTTGCAATCCATTCCCTTTAGGACTAGGACAAGTTAGTGTATTGAGCCAGAATAGTAGCAGGCTGTCTGATGAATTATTTAATACCTCCAAGAGGCTGCTTAGAGCCAGTCTCCAGACGATATCAGGAATATAATATGACCCTCGTGTTTGGTGCAAGGTTGTTTAGCAACTACTGGACTGATGGTGCTGTTGCAGTTTTTGGAGTTTCCAGAAATATTCTGCTGTTAAGAGGACCTTATCTTCTGCAAACATTTGGCATATATTTAGTGGAATCTCCTGCAGATGGCTCCCTGAGTTCCAGGGCCTGGTACAGATCCTGATAAGGCATAAACTTGCTAATTTAATCAAGCATATGAAAACTATATCTTGCCTATCCTTGACTACGGTACAGATAAATGACTCCTTCAGGTTTTGAAGACTCCTCCTACTCCATTAGAAGAAGATGAACTGTGGATGGTGTATTTGCTGTTGGCTGGGTCAGACAACTGATATACCTAGAACATATTTGTATTTGCTATAGCTGGTTTCAATAAAGCATGCCTATGTAAAAACAGGCTATACCTACCTGATCTCCAGCAAGCTCTCCAGAAATTCTCCTGTCAGCCCCAGTTCCAGCAGAGCACTCCCGTTTTCTGTGTGTGTCCCTGTTCAGCCACCATGGCATTCTTATACCTCACTTGCTAGGACTCCCAGCCAGGCATGGCTTTATTTTGTGGGGTGAGTTGCCATAGGTGAAAGCTGGCCTTTTCTTGTGCTCCTGTTTGATCGAATGGAGGAATGCACCACCACCATCCACATTGAGATGCCAGAAGCCATCCATAAAACACCTCGAGCACATGGGATCAAGACTGAGGTCAGGTAAGTATAGTTTTTTTTTTTTTGCTCAACTAGACAAACTACTGCATAATTGTGGAAATTTGTAAAAATATAAAACACACGTTGCAATTTTACTTTATAAGTATAGCAACCATTTCCAAATGAATGTAACTTACTGCAATAGAATCTGACTGTGTATTTATGATCAAATACATGTACACATTTCCAACACAGTAAACAGTTCCTCTACTAGTCAGAAATCTGTATCATAAATAGAGCCGTGACTAATATGTTCAACATTTGGTTATAGAACCAGTGTTTGAACTGGCTTATGGCCACATGCTCTGCAATACTGCAGCCCATACCAAGAAACCTTTATGTCAATGCCTCAGTACAAGCAAGGAAAATGAACTGGCAATTGTTACATCATGCCTGCAGATAAGATCATTCACATCCCTTTCTCCAACCTATTAAGCTAAACATCCATAAAGGGTTAAATCTACCCAATACCACTGAGCCTCAATCTGTGCAGGTAATGTAACATCCTACATGGATGGCCAATTTAGGGGAGATGAGTAACATACTATTTTAAACACCCAATAATTGAAGAGAAAATGTACATAAATGCATGAAAGACATAAATGCACTTTACAAGGACTAATCATATCACTTTGCAAAAACAACTCAAATGGAACTCCACTTGAAAGAACTTAAGAGGCAGATTCATTAATAGCGCCAGGTAGCGACAGATGAGCGACAGTACCGGTATTTTCACAGCGCACGCTAGTATTCGCTGTGCTTGGCCGTTGTTCGGCTGTTGACAGCGACTCAGTTGGTGTGCGGTAATGTTGAATACGGGGTTAGGAGTCGCTGTTTGACAGGTTCCGCGCTGTATGGGAGCGCATGACAGCGAATGGCCATAGCGAACGGCTCCCAGCATATTCATTAACAAATCACGCTCAAAAAATTCTCGCGCTGTGAAATGCTTGTTTAAACCCCAGAGCGCTGGCGGCGATGGGTTAAAAGTAGTTTTTTAACCCCCAAACAACCATATTTTTGGAAAAAAAAAACCAAGTTTTTCAAAACATTTTGTAATATGAATACATTAATATCAGACCTGTAACATCAATTCTGCACAATTTTTTTTTTTTTTTTTACCTTAAAAAAAATATCTAACATTGCAGAAGTGGTCACAGAATTTTTTACATTTAAAAAAAAAAAAAAAAAAATAATAGCAATTAATTAAGAATATTTAAAGATTGCTCCATTGAAATGCATTGGAGAGCGCCAGGTAGCGAGAGGTCATACCTGTCGCTGTTCAAGGTCGCTCGCTGGCGCTGTGGGCTGAGGCTGGAATAATGATGAATGATTCGCTATCTGGCGCTCTGTCAGTCGCTAAGCAGGATCGGCTTGATAAATGTGTGATTGCGGAGGGGAGCCGGCGTTCTCGTGGCGGTGACCGTCATTACCGTTCGCTCACCATTCGCTACCTGGCGCTATCCCTTGTTAAATAAGGGCCTAAGTCACATAGGGAGCCTGATTTATGAAGCATCAGCACGATTTTAATCCACATAGCGCCAAGGTCAGTTGGCGCCTATTTGAAGTTATCAGTTGCGCCTATTTCACCGCTATGACCAGCGCTCTTATATAAGCTGAGCCAACTATATAGTGGTGTTGTAGGTTAAGATGCCCTAGAGCACTCGTTCTCAACCTGTAATACACATACTCCAGGGGGTACACGACGTGGGTGTCTGACTGGTCTGGTATTTTATTTTACATGCAAAACCTAATCCCTTCCTGCTTTAAAAGTGCCAGGATGCCTATGGCCTACTTATTTTGGTATTATTTATAATTAATCACCCCCTTTGGGCTCCTGGTTTGTAAATTCTTGTTGCTAGGGGGTACTTGGCACAAAAAGGTTGAATGACTGCCCTAGAGCACAATGGGCAGAACTGTATTTGTTTTGATTGGGTGTAATTTTGCTAAAATTCACAAGTATATTAGCAACTCTTATAAGGCAATTTAAAAGCTGAAATATATGTATATCTCTAAAATTATAACACGTTGTCTAATAAGTTTATTTGTCAGTAACTCCAAGGACACACTAGATAATGCACTTCAAAGAGTTGTTTTTAAACCATGCTTGCAAAAAAATGTACAAATATAAAAGAAACGCTACAAGCACTGTTACAAACACAGAAAGCTTTAAAAACCAGAACCTATATTAAAATGGATTACTGATCTGGTTAATCTGGTCCAGGCAGAAATCAGCAGGCCTTATCCAATCTTCAAACAAGATGGCTGATGCATTCAAGTTCACCAAGCAGGTCTCTCTATCCCAAAGCAAATATCATCATCATCCTTCTGTGTCTGTCTCCATTCAATACAAGACTCTCCAAGTCTCACCATCTGTCCTTTCTCCAGCTGCCCTCCCAGCAAATCTGTCCCCAGCAGTTGTTTTTGTTTCATTTTAAATAGCACAGGTGATCTAATTGGCCCAGACAAACTAACCCAGGTGATACTTGGGATGCAAATGCACACATGAAACTAAACTCAGGCCGAAAGCTACCAAGCCAGTCTTCAGAACAAAGGAAGGTCTCCCACCATGCTGAATATTAATTAAGGAACCAACCATTCTGGTTAAACAAAAGGGGTCAGTCTATATACAGTGCTTTTTTGATTTTTCCAATTTTCCTGGGGAACAAAATATATACAAATATCATAGCGTTACAGTATTGAAGTGTTTAATTTTACAGATGCAGGACTTAGATGTTGGCAAAAAAGTTCTGGAAAAATATTTTTTCACGCCTGTTTTTCTTACCAATGTGTTCTTTTGAATATAACAACAAAAATGAGCCTAAATGTACTCAAAAGTTTTTTTGTTTTTTTATCGTAATGAAGATATACCAACCAGCCCTGTTAAATACAGCAACAATTGTTTCTGGGTGTTAAAACTTAGATTTAGGCTCCTTTTTGCTGGCGCATGCAGCACCTAGAACTTGTCGGGATGGAGAAGTGCTCACTGGCGCTATTAAAACGCCGCTATTAAAACTGATAATTTAACATCAGATGTTTTGACTTGTGGTGCTATTCTAAAAATATAACACCACGAAAATATAAAATTATGCAGCAGCACCAAGGTGGATACATATGGAATCAAAATGACACAGAATAGCATAAAAAGGCACTCTTCACAAATCAGGCTCCAAATATACACATTTTATTGTTGTAAATTCATCACACACAAGTAATCTAAAAAAGAATGTGTTAAAACTAAGTTAAAAGCATTAAGAAGCCTTTTGACAAGCCCAGAAATATACATTATGGGCTTTATTTAAGAAGCATCTGCTCCAACGGCCGATGGTTTGACCACTGCATCACTCGATGCCTATATTTAAGACATGTGTGTCAAGTAGCGCCTAGTAGAACGCCTTATATAGATGAATTTAGGATTATCGCGTTTTTCACAATGCAGTGCGGTGCTGTTGTATACGCTACACCAGTCATAAGTGACTAATAAAGCACAACAGGAAAAGAATTGAGGTGTTTTATATAAAAAAAAAATGTTGAGAAGGAACGCAGGTGAAAGAAACAAAGGAAATAGTTTGTGTAACATGTCAAAAATGCAAACACATTACTTAGAGGTCTCGAAATGCTATTCTTTAACAAATTGTCTAAATTCCCTTTTTCCTCCAAATGTTCACACCAATGTGTCCATCTAACCTCAACAAATAAAAATAGAATTATACAAACATAGAATTATACACAAAGTTTGTCGCATTAATAATAGTTAAGACAACATCAAAGGGTAATTCCACTTTCAATGACATTTTTTAAAAGTTTCCAATCTGTGTGCCAATGATGTGCTCAAGGTGCTGAGTTTATCTATTATTTTTTTTACTCTTCTAGGTTTTTGCAAATGTTTTAAAGGAAAACAGTTCTCCATAGCAACAATGTGTTTACCTTAGAAACTTACATCAAACTGGTCTTCAGGTGTACATTTCAGAAGCTTACTAATCATCTGATTGGCTGAGGCAGACGTGACACATTTAATCCCATCTGCAATATTTCAAACTCTTCAGATAGGGGGAAGCAGTCTTGTGTTCAAGAAGCTAAAGGGTTGCTAGCAGCATTCTCGGACGAAAAGGTTGATTGCTGCTGCTTTGTTTAGCCAAAGCTGCTAATAAACTCACCTGGGATTTGTAGTCAGATAAAGATACTAGGATAATTAATGAAGGGCAAGAAAGCCACCCCTACTGTACCAAGACAGATCCACTGGAATATAAGAAACTAGGCATATAGTGGGGTCATGCTAAATTTTTGGTTTACCTTTGGTTGCACTTTTGGGTGCGAACTGAAACTTGCATCTTTGATGCACATATAAATGCAATAATAAATGTTTGTTCTAATTTAAAAAAAAATCACTTGTGTCTGTGATGGGGAATTTTTCCGGAGGAGGCACATTATTTTTACAATGAGGTAGCAATTTAAAAAGTTTGGAAACAACACCACCCTATAGGTATTCTTACAATTTTTTTTATTAATTTTTAAAGTTAAACCCTTAAACATTAAAACAAATGGCTTATGGCCCCCCTTATCCAGGTAAAACCAGCCCAGACACCAGCTATGGGGGCCAAGCAGCTGACCCTTGGCCCTGAAGGCTATCAGAAATGCATAGAACATACGGGCCACATATTCTTCCTCACCCCCTGGGCTTTGAGGATGCAGGTAATAGGGGTCCTGCCCTGGGAACTGGTATAGGGGTCTTAAGGAGGAGTAGTCCCGACCCCACTACTTGTCCCATGCCCGTGTCTGGCTTCAGCTGATCACATCAGCTTCCCATTTCTACTGCAGGGAGGGGCTTTTATACCAGCAGAGTGAGCTAATGATGCGTGCCGGTATAAAAGCCCCTCCCTGCTGTGGGGAGCATGATGCTGGGAGCCTAGCATACAACAGAAGATCTGGGTCCTGTGTTCTGCTGAAGACACCTGCTGGTGCTGAAGGATGAGACATCACCTGGCACTGGAGCTGGGACGGAGGTAAGCTTATTTTTTAAATTTTTGAGCCAGTTTGTAAAAGTTTAATTGAACCCGAAATTCTTGGGGGAAATTCAGGGAATTGCCTGAATTGAACTTTAAAAAAATTCGCTCATATCTAGTCTTGATTCAGTAAACTTTTGAAAGAAAATATACCATATCTTTCACCCTAGACGCACCTGCCCATAAGACGCACCTAGGATTTGGAGGAGAAAAATAAGAAACAAATATTCTAAACGGGGAGGCCGATTCATTAATAGCGCCAGGTAGCGACAGATGAGCGACTGTAGCGTGATTTTTTCAGCGCCAGCCAGTATTCGCTGTGCTTGGCCGGCGTTAGCTTGATGACAGCGACTCAGTCGGTGTGCGGTAATGTTGAATACGGGCTGGGGGGTCGCTGTTTCACAGGTCCAGCGTTGTATGTGAGCGCCTGACAACGAATGGCCAGAGCGAACGGCTAGCTTCATATTCATCAACAAATCACGCTCCGAATGTGCTGTCGCTGTCCATTCCTTGTTTAAACCCCAGAGCGCTGGCGGCGATGGGTATTAACTAGTTTTTAACCCCTAAAAAAACATATTTTTGGAATGTAACATTATACATGTTTTTAGAACCATTTTGTAATATGAATACATTAATCTCAGACCTGTTAGATCAATTCTGCACATTTTTTTTTTAATTTTTTTTTTTTACTTAAAAATAAATCCTAACATTGCAGAAGTGGTCTCCGATTTTTTGACATTAAAAAAAAAAAAAAAAAAAAATAATACCAATTAATTATGAATAATTATAGATTGCTCCATTGAAATGCATTGGACATCGCCAGGGAGCGACAGCTCATACCTGGCGCTGTGAGGGAATTTGCAGCGGCGCTGTTCGGTCCAGGCGGCTTCATGATGAATGCCGCGCTAGCCGTCGCTCTCGCCGGCGCTAGCCTCATTTTGCTTGATAAATGCGTCATTGTGACCGCCGCCGGGCGTACTTGAGTCGGTAGTCGCCGTTAGCTGCCGCTACCTGGCGCTCGTCAGACACTACCTGGCGCTATCGCTTGATGAATAAGGGCCTAAATGTTGTGCTAAAACTCCCCATTACAGGCAGTGAGGCATTCCCCCCTCCCATTCCCACAGGCAGTGTGGCATTCCCCCTCTCATTCCCCATTATAGATTGTGTCGCATTTCCCGCTCCCATTCCCCATAGGCAGTGTGGCATTCCCTCATCCCATTTGCTATAGGCAGAGTGGCATTAATCCCTTCAATTTCCATAGGCAATGTGGCATTTCCCCCCCATGCCATTCCCCATATAGGCAGTGTGGCATTCCCACCGCCCCCCTTACCCTTATGCATCTCATAGGCAGTGTGGCACCCCCACCCTATTTCCTATATAGGCAGTGTGGCATTCTTCTTCCCATAGGCTTGCCCCCCATCCCATTCCCCATATAAGCAGTGTGGCTTTCCCCCACCCCCCCTTACCCTTATGCAGTGTGGTATCCCCCCCCCCCCCCAACTCCCAAGGAAAAAAGTATACTTACACCGCCTCTCTGGCTGACACTTGGGTGTTTGTGTCAGCGCTCACTGACACCCGAGAGGCGCTGGTGGCGCTGGAAGTCAGAGCATGGACACAGCGTCCCCACTCTGGCTTCCGGCGCGCCACTGCCTTTCGTGTGTCACAAACATCCGAGTGTCAGCCAGAGAGGCAGTGGCAGCGACAGAGCGGGGACAGCGGGCACGTAATGTAAGTACACTGTTTTTTCATTTTTTTTTTTTTTACATTCGCTCAATAAGATGCACTGACATTTTCACCCCACTTTTGTGGGAAAAACAGTGTCTTATAGGGTGAAAAATACAGTAAAGACTTTGTTTCTTTATTTCAAAATAAGGCATGAGGCAAATTAAAGTGTGATTTACTAGCGGCGGGAAGTTAGAGCAAGATTTCCACCTAAAGTTTTTACTACAGCAATTTTACAATGTATTACATTTGTTTTATGAAGTAAGATGTCAGTAAATCTTACACTTTACAATCAGTGGATAATTTTTACTGCCCCGAAGTAAAAGTTTAGGTGTTAATAACTAACATATGTGAACTTTTAAGCATTTATAAATTCCTGTAGTGTTCTTGCTTCCTTGAATCACACCTTATTTTATCTCATGCCCTATTCTTAAATGAAGCATAAAATGCCCTAATTTTCATGATATATTTTAAGGAAAGTTTGCTGAATCGAGGTCTAATTAGGGTTTACTTTAAATCTCCTTCAACAAACAATACCTCCTATGCTGTTTGGCAGTAATAACCAGCCAGATTAAAAAGAAAAAAGAAGAAATATCATCACTTTGTTCAGGACTAGCCCTTCTATTAGATGTCCATGTGTCCAGGCTGTGGAATACAGCCAGACGTATATAACATAATACTTTATTCAGATATTGTTTTCTGTGAACCCTCCTTGCAGATGTGTTCTTCTGGGGGCAGCTTTACACATTTTGTAATTAATCTACAAAGCAAATGAGCTCAGACAGAAATATTTGCTGGATGCGGCCTTATCTAGTCTGTGGAGTCAACACTGGAATTTTTTCGATGGGAAACCTCACTTTCGGCTCTTTAGACAACTTGAAGAATGTGTTTCCGTAAAATGTTAATGGGAATACATATATATATATATATATATATATATATATATATGTGGATTTACTAATGTCCCTGCAGTTTGATCCATTTAAAGAATGCAAAAACTTTTTCAAACAGTCCTTATCTTATATCCTAGATATAGCTCTGGAATGTGAATTTTTGTCATCTTATCTGAGATCCTGCTCTACCTTGCTAGAGACCCTCCTCATCTTCACATGCTTAATGCATGATGGTTATTATCTAACTGCCAGTAAGGAACTCTACTTTACCTCGCTGGCAGAATGTCCACAACACTGGACATGCTGGGTTGGCAAGCCCCACTGATTACAGCTCCTCACTTGGCCGGAGCACATGGTGCGTGAACATTATACATGCAATGTGGTCCATAGTTTTCAATGTGCAGCACTTTGACAGTTGACTCCCCCACTGAAGGAGCCCCATCACGGGGCCCGCCAGCAGAAACTGAGGCTGCCCAGTCCATTGCAAATCCGGGATCCCATTAAGGTACAAGTACCCAATACCCCACCACAATTAAAAACTGATTAACCTCTTCTTTGTACCTACTCGTGGGACCATTGATATCATGATCTACACTAACCATCAGTCTACAACCTCAACAACCTAAGCATCTACCAGTTCGAGTGACACATTGTGGGACTATTCAGCCCAGCAGGTCGAATCCGACAAGCCCTCTGAGGATGCCCTTTGAGCGCGAAATGCATCAGGGTGTGCAATACAAGTTACAAACTTGGTACCTTGGTATCCTTAACCCCAGTGAAGTTAACGGTGGGATGAGGTACTACTAATCTGGACTGTCTGGAATCCCAGTGTCACAAACTTTACTGAATGTAAATACTGATACAATATTCATGTACCATATGAATCGTACATTAAAGTTACCATTGTACATTTGCATTATATATATATTTAACACTTGATCTCTGAGGATACTTTGAATACTTAAAATTAAAACCTTAACCAAGTGATGAGGCCCGTCAAATTAATCTTTTTGTGGGCACGGCGCATTTGTAGCCTGCAGCCGCACTCGTTGCATCTCAAATGGAGAACAGCCTATTTGTTCAGAAATTTCTTTCTGGGTCTTACCCTCTTGCTTAAGGGTGTCAATGATGGCCTTCTGGACAGCAGTCAGGTCGGCAGTCTTACCCATGATGGCGGTTTGGAGTAATGAACCAGGCCGGGCTTTTTTAAAAGCCTCAGGAATCTTTTGCACGTGTTTAGAGTTAATTAGTTGATTCAGATGATTAGGTTAATAGCTCGTTTAGAGAACCTTTTCATGATATGCTAATTTTTTGAGATAGGATTTGGGGATTTTCATGAGCTGTATGGCAAAATAATCAGTATTAAAACAAAAAAAAGACCTGAAAATTTTCAGTTGGTGTGCAATGAATCTCAAATATATGAAAGTTTAATTTTGATCATTTCATTATGGAAAATAATGAACTTTAGCACAATATGCTAATTATTTGAGAAGGACCTGTATTATAATCGATGGGTAATTTCTTACTGACAAACAGGAATTCCTTTTGCATTATTAAAATAGTTTTGTAACACCAGACACAGATACAGAAGAAATGCGTATATAAGGACAATAAAAATCTTGCTTGTAACTGAGATTTATATATATTTAGTAGAATGACTTAAGCCGATCACAATGCCAAGGTCAAAAAGAAGAGAGAAAAACCCCTGTGATGTTAAGCGGATGGTGAATTGTATCATTATGGGACCTGTAGTGGAAGTGAGGAGCTTGCACAGCTGTGTGTGCAGAGCAGATGTACAGACACTGTGTTGGACACTGTGCCAGAATTCCGGGAGATCGGGGCAGAGTGACCCAAGAGCATCTCACCCTGCACCACGCTATGACCCTCTCTAACCCCCACTGTCCATAAAAATACTTTCCAGCAGCAAGACCAATGATCCTCCACCTCCATCAACGCACGATCACTCATGTTCATCATAAGAAATTGGCTTGAACCTAATATTAAATAAAAGGAACGCTTCAAATCCTCCCTCACTTTAATATAGTATAAACATCTCCAAGTCTTTCTGCTGTAATACTAAGCACTGGAAAGTTTATGAGAGTAATACAAAATGACTATATTCATGTGATTCCGAAATTTATAGTGATATTTTTTATTACTCTTCACCATGTTCATACAGCGAGTACATTTTTACAATGCAGATGTTTTCATTTCACATTAGCGATTATATTACTGGTGATCCATTATCTAATAGGTGGTGCTTATAAGCATGTGCTCTCTATGATTCAGCGTTCATTGTCTGGGTGTGTGCTCTTTCCTCAAATCAGTGACAGTCATTCCTTGGGGCTAAGGAATGAAGTGTACGATGAGCTGCTGGGGAGGAAAAAGAGGTGCACGTTGGTGGATTAATTACATTATAACAGAACAATACAACAGTTTTGCAGCACACAGCTCTTGCAGAAACAAAATGAATCAACTATTAACTATGTAGCAAAAATAAGAAAGAGGATTTATAATTTGCACACCTTTGCAATAACACCAACTGCATCTTCACAGCGCCTCTATTTAGTCGGTCATTAAAGGAGGACTATCGCGGATAACGGGCCAATGGTAAAAATCCATATAAATATGCAGGATAGCAGGAGGAGGGGTCACTTACACACACACAGCATCAAGAATATCCACCCAGATGTGTTTCTTTCGTTTAATGGAAGGAAGGGGAAATCAGGGAGGCATGTCTTTTCCTCCTGATACAATCAAACCTGTCACCCCTGGATTTTATCGCTACCAGGAGAAGAAAACCACAAGCTTGGCAGGAGTTTTATTTAGTTTGGGTGTATAAGTGACCCCTCCTCTCATTAGCCAACTAGTTTATATGTATTTTTAATATTACACAATCTTGCGATACAGCTCCTTTAAGGCCATTCCCTAACAATCAAACAATCAGGACATTACTTACCAACCTAACGATGTCATGCAAAGCTTTACTTAAACCACAATGTATGTATAAAAACCTATCTTTATTAAGAAAACATATAAAACACTCAATAGTAGAGAAAATACATTGGTGGATACTGCTGTGTACAGTATGTTGTGCCGAAGAGAACTTCTATACTATAATACTGCCACTGCAAGTGTAAGTAAAATATCATACAAATCTTGCTACTCTATTTGAATACTAAACATGACCTAGTATGCTTTTTACATCTACTCCATACTACTAATTTTTTCCTGATGATGTGTATGACTTTTTAATACACAATATATTCTTCATATAAACTTTGTAGTAGTAGCCTTAATAGTTCTGTATGGGATTTAGAGGGGACATCTTGGTGATAGACTGCTCTCCGATGCATTTCTCTTTATTTTTTGGTTTGCTCAACCTCTTACTGATTTTTTTCTAAAGTTTCTCTGAATTGTTTAAGGGCTGAGATTTCTCCTGAAAGTCTTTAGATATGATAGTGTGCAAAACAATAAGCTTGCAAGGGCAGGTCTGTCGTTCCTATTGTCTCTTGTCACATGGGGCGTGCAAGAGGTGATTATCTAGACGTCCGGGTCTTTCTATTAGTGAAGGCAATGCACAGTGGGGGAGCCCCACCCAGCCTGCTGCATATTAAAGAGGGGCTCCAATCATTTCTGACAGTAGTTCCACTTTAAAGTGGACCAACACCCTTGCGGGGGCCGATGTTGGAGTACCCCGCTATAAGATTGCAACTATGGGGGGCATCCAGAATGCCAAACATGACCCTGCCAGAATGTTTGGGGCTTTCTGGAGGAGGAGGAACATCACTATCCACGTGAGCGCTGGGTGGCCAATCGCAGTACTGTATTTCCGGTAGAGAATCAAGGCTAAGGTACGAAATATGGGCGTTCTAATGGGTTATGTGCTCCAGCATTCTGGATGCCCCCAGCTTGTCTTATAGCATCTATATGGATGTTGGTCTGCTTTAAGTAAATAAGGCATACATGATACTGATTTACTGGTACATATATGCATTTTGGGGTACCATATACCCACCATATACTGATACACTGAGTTTGAAAAAAGCCCTAACCCCTTAATCACAGCTCCACATTAACTGTATCTAGGATTTCCTGACAGATAAACGTGCGGTGGGATTTGTAAGGTGAAAGCCTGGGGGTTTAGCGTCAGCTGATCCAGATTCTCTCTGTATTTTTCTTGCAGATTTTATCTAAAGAAGAAACACATGGCTGCAAATTGAGCAGCGTCAGAGAGCGGTTCAGGTTGTTAGTGTTTCAGGCAGAGGAGATAATGGATCCTGACCTCATCAGCACTAATCTTTATCAACAAGTCGAGGTTTTAAAGACTTCACTTGTAAAAAGAAACATTTGAGCCTGCACCTCATAGAGATTGTAATAATGAGCGTGCAGAAAGGTAGAAGCCAATCTCTTTGTATCTTAGAGAGAACAGGAAAAATGTTCTAATTGGATTTATTGTTTGCAGTAAACGCAACCCCTACTGTTTTAGATAATGTGCTGGCCAATGACTAAAGGGCTGATTTCATTAGATGAAGGGGTGAGAAGATAATGGAGGGTATGCATGCCACTTTCTTCTGCCACTCTCATCATCAATACCCTCCTGTACCTATTAAAGAGATTTATGTATGCAAACATTATAATGTATGTCACCCAGACCAACCATTGAGGATCTTCATTACAGGTATAGAAAAGGTCTGCCTATGCCCTAGAAGAGGAGACTTCCAAAAAAGTCTGTTTGAGGAGGAAATAAAAGTGATTTTACAGCCAGGCACAAGGATTCCAGGAAGGACTAAAGCCTGGCACAGTTGGAGAAAAAACTCCCCATCACTCACTTGTCCTATCTGCATGCAGGATAGAGACTCATTGTCAGCACTTCTCCTGCATCTTCTCAAAGCTGAAATGCCTCTCCACCGATTTTCTCCTGGTCATGGAAATTTTGCCGGACCTGGTGCTTCTTTTCCCAGCATCCCAGTCTTGCTGCTGCCTTTATTTATTTTTTTTTTCCTTTTCCAATAATTTTATTAAGCATGTACAAAACAACACATACATATATGATAACAATGTGCAATATAATATAGACAGTAAATTCTTCTGTTTCAGAATAAACATTGCTCTTATCAACTTTTCTTCAAGAAATTATCACTTAATTTCACCACTATATATTGTGGATAAGAAAGTAGTAATAGATACTCTGCTGCCTTTATTTAAAGTGGACCAAATGCCCACACCCCAATGGCCCTGGACTCTATAAGATTCTAGGGCCACTAGATTCCCTGCCCCCCCCCAGGGGCATCCAGAATCAGGATGCCCTACTGTGTGAAACCCCCCAGGTTGCCCAGAAATTCACCTTCTTTCCCCATCCAATGGCACATTCCCGAGCAGTGGGCACATATCCCTTTAGCAGGGCACATGCCTGTGCCAGGCATTTGTGAATGGCCGGCACGAGCATGCTCCCTGTTAGAGGGTATTGGGAGATGTGGCCTCCATTGCACTCAGAGCATGCTGATTGGACGAGAGGTTGTGCATGCACCATAGGACTGGGGAAGGGTAAGTCAAATTGGGCAACCTGGAGGTTTCACAAAGCTAGGCATCCCCGATCGGGGTGCCCCGGGGGTAAGGAACGAAACCCAGGAGTCAAAATCCTGGGTTTTGGTCCACTTTAACTAACCCCCAATGCACAGCATCAGGAAACCCAGCAGCACTTCCTCTTTGCAGGCTGTTTGCAGCTCCATAGGACGCTATTAAGATAGGGGAACCAATGACAGCAGGAATACAAAAGAATCAATGAATACCCCTGGGGGGGGGGGGGGGGATACATATGAGGACTGTTCCTTGTAAGGTTGGTGGTCTGGTTTAACATGGACTGATGAGAATTCTCTACTCCCTCTCTATTGAGATCAGGATTTACTAATGCATTCTCTGCAGTTAGAAATACTATCATAACTACTTTGCTCTTTGACTCATTTATCTGTTTATTTTAATGTTCTCTAGTTATGATATGTATCCCATATAATCTGATGTACTGTAACATCACACATTATGTTGCCATTTCCTATATGCTCCCTCTCATTCATATAATGATAATGGCCTTACATTATATATAAAGCCTAACCATATCTA
The DNA here is from genome assembly GCA_027917425.1 of Gastrophryne carolinensis. Classification (NCBI taxonomy): domain Eukaryota; kingdom Metazoa; phylum Chordata; class Amphibia; order Anura; family Microhylidae; genus Gastrophryne; species Gastrophryne carolinensis. The sequence continues at coordinate 122,697,054 of CM051237.1, read as the reverse complement.
TATTGTGGTCTCTCTCATTTATATTTAGATTGAAATGCTGTTCTGTGTTTATATTTATTACTTATCCATGTGTGCTATTACAATTTATTATGACAGCTACAGTACAGTAAGTGTTACTGGCTTTGCTGTGATCCTTAACCCGGAACAATTTCTTTAAAAGCTTGGCTCGAGGGATGACTTTCAATAGATCGCAGTGAGGTAGCTGCTCTGCTACCCACGAAACCCTGGCCCAGAATCAGGTCATCTATGAATGATTTGACACCGGGTACCCAAAGAACATGGATTGCGCTGTGGGAGAGCAGCGCATGCACTCCCACAGCTAAAAGAAGCAGGGGATGCGGCCGCCAATGTTTACGCCAAGGAAGCCAGGAAGAATGGCACCCCAGGGGGTTTCACACTGTGGGGTATATCAATGTGGGATACCCCAGGGGATTGGCAATCTTGTAGATTCCAGGGCTGGCCCTAGTGCAGACCTGGGCAATGTACGGCCCGCGGGCCGTATACGGCCCTTTGCTAGGCTCTTACCGGCCCGGGCTGAGCTGGCCAGTAAGAGACGCAGAGGAAGGGAAAACATGCCAGACTCGACGAGCCGAGTGGCCGATCGGCTGCTGCTTAACTTAGGTGATCGCCTGTGTACAGTGTGAGAGGCTTAGGTTAAGCAGCAGCTGATCGGCCGCTCGGCTCGTCGGGTCTGGCACATTCTCCCTTCCTCTGAGGAAGCCAGACCTGATGAGCAGGTGATAGAGACCTGGGGACTTTGGAAGGACAGAGTAGGAGCTCCAGAGCATCAGTAAGTCTGCTCAGAAAGATTATGTCGTTTGCTTGTGTTTTCCCTTCCTGCCTGCTGTCTCTTTTTCACCATGTACCTGTCCACCATGCTCTCACCATGTCCCCTTCCTGCTGTCCACCATGCTCTCACCATGCCCCCTTCCTGCTGTCCACATGCTGTCACCATGCCCCCTTCCTGCTGTCCACATGCTCTCACCATGCCCCCTTCCTGCTGTCCACCATGCTCTCACCATGCCCCCTTCCTGCTGTCCACCATGCTCTCACCATGCCCCCTTCCTGCTGTCCACCATGCTCTCACCATGCCCCCTTCCTGCTGTCCACCATGCTCTCACCATGCCCCCTTCTTGCTGTCCACATGCTCTCACCATGTCCCCTTCCTGCTGTCCACATGCTCTCACCATGCCCCCTTCCTGCTGTCCACCATGCTCTCACCATGCCCCCTTCCTGCTGTCCACCATGCTCTCACCATGTCCCCTTCCTGCTGTCCACATGCTCTCACCATGCCCCCTTCCTGCTGTCCACCATGCTCTCACCATGCCCCCTTCCTGCTGTCCACCATGCTCTCACCATGCCCCCTTCCTGCTGTCCACCATGCTCTCACCATGCCCCCTTCCTGCTGTCCACCATGCTCTCACCATGCCCCCTTCCTGCTGTCCACCATGCTCTCACCATGCCCCCTTCCTGCTGTCCACCATGCTCTCACCATGCCCCCTTCCTGCTGTCCACCATGCTCTCACCATGCCCCCTTCTTGCTGTCCACATGCTCTCACCATGTCCCCTTCCTGCTGTCCACCGTGCTCTCACCATGTCCCCTTCCTGCTGTCCACATGCTCTCACCATGCCCCCTTCCTGCTGTCCACATGCTCTCACCATGTGCCCTTCCTGCTGTCCACCATGCTCTCACCATGCCCCCTTCCTGCTGTCCACCATGCTCTCACCATGCCCCCTTCCTGCTGTCCACCATGCTCTCACCATGCCCTCTTCCTGCTGTCCACCATGCTCTCACCATGCCCCCTTCCTGCTGTCCACCATGCTCTCACCATGCCCCCTTCCTGCTGTCCACCATGCTCTCACCATGTCCCCTTCCTGCTGCCCACCATGCTCTCACCATGCCCCCTTCCTGCTGTCCACCATGCTCTCACCATGCCCCCTTCCTGCTGTCCACCATGCTCTCACCATGTCCCCTTCCTGCTGTCCACCATGCTCTCACCATGCCCCCTTCCTGCTGTCCACCATGCTCTCACCATGCCCCCTTCCTGCTGTCCACATGCTCTCACCATGCCCCCTTCCTGCTCTCCACATGCTCTCACCATGTCCCCTTCCTGCTGTCCACAAGCTCTCAGCATGCCCCCTTCCTGCTGTCCACAAGCTCTCACCATGCCCCCTTCCTGCTGTCCACCATGCTCTCACCATGCCCCCTTCCTGCTGTCCACCATGCTCTCACCATGCCCCCTTCCTGCTGTCCACCATGCTCTCACCATGCCCCCTTCCTGCTGTCCACCATGCTCTTCACCATGCCCCCTTCCTGCTGTCCACCATGCTCTCACCATGCCCCCTTCCTGCTGTCCACATGCTCTCACCATGCCCCCTTCCTGCTCTCCACATGCTCTCACCATGTCCCCTTCCTGCTGTCCACAAGCTCTCAGCATGCCCCCTTCCTGCTGTCCACAAGCTCTCACCATGCCCCCTTCCTGCTGTCCACCATGCTCTCACCATGCCCCCTTCCTGCTGTCCACCATGCTCTCACCATGCCCCCTTCCTGCTGTCCACCATGCTCTCACCATGCCCCCTTCCTGCTGTCCACCATGCTCTCACCATGCCCTCTTCCTGCTGTCCACCATGCTCTCACCATGCCCCCTTCCTGCTGTCCACCATGCTCTCACCATGCCCCCTTCCTGCTGCCCACCATGCTCTCACCATGCCCCCTTCCTGCTGCCCACCATGCTCTCACCATGCCCCCTTCCTGCTGTCCACCATGCTCTCACCATGCCCCCTTCCTGCTGTCCACCATGCTCTCACCATGCCCCCTTCCTGCTGTCCACCATGCTCTCACCATGCCCCCTTCCTGCTGTCCACCATGCTCTCACCATGCCCCCTTCCTGCTGTCCACCATGCTCTCACCATGCCCCCTTCCTGCTGTCCACCATGCTCTCACCATGCCCCCTTCCTGCTGTCCACCATTCTTACACTTTGCCCCAGCTGATATGAGCTCTCCTTCCAGACTGCCAGAAGCCAAGGGCTTCTCTGATTGGCTGGGAAATTATCACATCAGAACGTTTGAAGTGGACCAAAACCCTGCTTTATCAGCCTGGGAATCTTATAGATCCCCTCCCCGCGGGGCATCCAAAATCGGGATGCCCCGCTGTGTGAAACCCCCAGGTCGCCCATAAACTCACCTTCTTTCCCAGTTTAACGGCGCATGCACGAGCTGCGGCCGCATGCCCGCTATCCCTCTAGCAGGGTGCGTGCCTGTGTCAGCCATTTGAGAATGGCCAGCGCGGGCGCGCTCCCTGTTAGAGGGAAGCTCGAGATGCAGCCGCCATCGCACTCAGAGCCTCTTAGACGTCGCTTAGACGCCCATAGCTCAGCGGCCCTCCACAATATTTTTAGTTTCTCATGTGGCCCCATGGAAAAGATAATTGCCCACCCCTGCCCTAGTGGGTTTTGTTCTGCTTTAACATTGATCTATGGTGGGAACCGTTTGGAGGCGACCCCGGAGGCCTGACTATATGGTGATGTAAATAGTATTTGTTATTATATAGGACCTTGATTAATTAGACCACCTGAACCATTGGGGTGTTTACAATATACCTTTATGGATTCCCTTTTGCACTATGCACTTTGGCACTTGAATTAATGGATTCATATGATTAGGGATGAGCGAATCGATCCGGACGAACCCGGATTCGATCCGAATTTCAGGAAAAATTCGATTCGGATCGAATCCGAATTTCCCCGCGATTCGATCACTCGAAGTTTTCCTTTAACATCCATTCATTTACATTACAGGCATTCTAAGATGGCGGGCGGGACATGTCTGGACATGTATCCCGCGCCAGTGCAAGCTGGGGCAGTCACATGCAGCCTATCAGCAGCCAGCAAGCCCGGTGACGTCACACAGCGGTATTTAACGGCGGCCATCTTGCTTTTCCTCATTTCTCTATTGCATTCGTGACAGACAGACAGAACGCTGTGTAGCTGAGGCAGTTAGACAGGCTGGAGACAGGCTGGAGACAGGGACAGACAGGGACAGACAGGGACAGGCTGGAGACAGGCAGGAGACAGGCAGGAGACAGACAGGAGACAGACAGAAAGCCAGGGAAAGGTAGGAAAAACGGAGCTGGCTGACAGGGAGATTTTTTTTTTTTCATCCAGCCTTTGTTAGCGTTTTCAGGCTGCTTATAGTAACTAACTGTGCATATATACTGAACTGATCTTAAGTCTGCTGTGAGGCATCCCATTCTGTGACTAAAGCAGCCTCTATTTAATAGCATAATAAACATTTGCACTTATTCTCATAGAAATCAGGCCTGATAAAGACACTTTTGCTGTGCATGCTCTCTGGTTTTTGTGGCACTGGCATCCCATTCTGTGACTAAAGCAGCCTCTATTTAATAGCATAATAAACATTTGCACTTATTCTCATAGAAATCAGGCCTGATAAAGACACTTTTGCTGTGCATGCTCTCTGGTTTTTGTGGCACTGGCATCCCATTCTGTGACTAAAGCAGCCTCTATTTAATAGCATAATAAACATTTGCACTTATTCTCATAGAAATCAGGCCTGATAAAGACACTTTTGCTGTGCATGCTCTCTGGTTTTTGTGGCACTGGCATCCCATTCTGTGACTAAAGCAGCCTCTATTTAATAGCATAATAACCATTTGCACTTATTCTCATAGAAATCAGGCCTGATAAAGACACTTTTGCTGTGCATGCTCTCTGGTTTTTGTGGCACTGGCATCCCATTCTGTGACTAAAGCAGCCTCTATTTAATAGCATAATAAACATTTGCACTTATTCTCATAGAAATCAGGCCTGATAAAGACACTTTTGCTGTGCATGCTCTCTGGTTTTTGTGGCACTGGCATCCCATTCTGTGACTAAAGCAGCCTCTATTTAATAGCATAATAACCATTTGCACTTATTCTCATAGAAATCAGGCCTGATAAAGACACTTTTGCTGTGCATGCTCTCTGGTTTTTGTGGCACTGGCATCCCATTCTGTGACTAAAGCAGCCTCTATTTAATAGCATAATAACCATTTGCACTTATTCTCATAGAAATCAGGCCTGATAAAGACACTTTTGCTGTGCATGCTCTCTGGTTTTTGTGGCACTGGCATCCCATTCTGTGACTAAAGCAGCCTCTATTTAATAGCATAATAAACATTTGCACTTATTCTCATAGAAATCAGGCCTGATAAAGACACTTTTGCTGTGCATGCTCTCTGGTTTTTGTGGCACTGGCATCCCATTCTGTGACTAAAGCAGCCTCTATTTAATAGCATAATAACCATTTGCACTTATTCTCATAGAAATCAGGCCTGATAAAGACACTTTTGCTGTGCATGCTCTCTGGTTTTTGTGGCACTGGCATCCCATTCTGTGACTAAAGCAGCCTCTATTTAATAGCATAATAAACATTTGCACTTATTCTCATAGAAATCAGGCCTGATAAAGACACTTTTGCTGTGCATGCTCTCTGGTTTTTGTGGCACTGGCATCCCATTCTGTGACTAAAGCAGCCTCTATTTAATAGCATAATAAACATTTGCACTTATTCTCATAGAAATCAGGCCTGATAAAGACACTTTTGCTGTGCATGCTCTCTGGTTTTTGTGGCACTGGCATCCCATTCTGTGACTAAAGCAGCCTCTATTTAATAGCATAATAACCATTTGCACTTATTCTCATAGAAATCAGGCCTGATAAAGACACTTTTGCTGTGCATGCTCTCTGGTTTTTGTGGCACTGGCATCCCATTCTGTGACTAAAGCAGCCTCTATTTAATAGCATAATAACCATTTGCACTTATTCTCATAGAAATCAGGCCTGATAAAGACACTTTTGCTGTGCATGCTCTCTGGTTTTTGTGGCACTGGCATCCCATTCTGTGACTAAAGCAGCCTCTATTTAATAGCATAATAACCATTTGCACTTATTCTCATAGAAATCAGGCCTGATAAAGACACTTTTGCTGTGCATGCTCTCTGGTTTTTGTGGCACTGGCATCCCATTCTGTGACTAAAGCAGCCTCTATTTAATAGCATAATAACCATTTGCACTTATTCTCATAGAAATCAGGCCTGATAAAGACACTTTTGCTGTGCATGCTCTCTGGTTTTTGTGGCACTGGCATCCCATTCTGTGACTAAAGCAGCCTCTATTTAATAGCATAATAAACATTTGCACTTATTCTCATAGAAATCAGGCCTGATAAAGACACTTTTGCTGTGCATGCTCTCTGGTTTTTGTGGCACTGGCATCCCATTCTGTGACTAAAGCAGCCTCTATTTAATAGCATAATAAACATTTGCACTTATTCTCATAGAAATCAGGCCTGATAAAGACACTTTTGCTGTGCATGCTCTCTGGTTTTTGTGGCACTGGCATCCCATTCTGTGACTAAAGCAGCCTCTATTTAATAGCATAATAAACATTTGCACTTATTCTCATAGAAATCAGGCCTGATAAAGACACTTTTGCTGTGCATGCTCTCTGGTTTTTGTGGCACTGGCATCCCATTCTGTGACTAAAGCAGCCTCTATTTAATAGCATAATAAACATTTGCACTTATTCTCATAGAAATCAGGCCTGATAAAGACACTTTTGCTGTGCATGCTCTCTGGTTTTTGTGGCACTGGCATCCCATTCTGTGACTAAAGCAGCCTCTATTTAATAGCATAATAACAATTTGCACTTATTCTCATAGAAATCAGGCCTGATAAAGACACTTTTGCTGTGCATGCTCTCTGGTTTTTGTGGCACTGGCATCCCATTCTGTGACTAAAGCAGCCTCTATTTAATAGCATAATAACCATTTGCACTTATTCTCATAGAAATCAGGCCTGATAAAGACACTTTTGCTGTGCATGCTCTCTGGTTTTTGTGGCACTGGCATCCCATTCTGTGACTAAAGCAGCCTCTATTTAATAGCATAATAACCATTTGCACTTATTCTCATAGAAATCAGGCCTGATAAAGACACTTTTGCTGTGCATGCTCTCTGGTTTTTGTGGCACTGGCATCCCATTCTGTGACTAAAGCAGCCTCTATTTAATAGCATAATAACCATTTGCACTTATTCTCATAGAAATCAGGCCTGATAAAGACACTTTTGCTGTGCATGCTCTCTGGTTTTTGTGGCACTGGCATCCCATTCTGTGACTAAAGCAGCCTCTATTTAATAGCATAATAAACATTTGCACTTATTCTCATAGAAATCAGGCCTGATAAAGACACTTTTGCTGTGCATGCTCTCTGGTTTTTGTGGCACTGGCATCCCATTCTGTGACTAAAGCAGCCTCTATTTAATAGCATAATAACCATTTGCACTTATTCTCATAGAAATCAGGCCTGATAAAGACACTTTTGCTGTGCATGCTCTCTGGTTTTTGTGGCACTGGCATCCCATTCTGTGACTAAAGCAGCCTCTATTTAATAGCATAATAACCATTTGCACTTATTCTCATAGAAATCAGGCCTGATAAAGACACTTTTGCTGTGCATGCTCTCTGGTTTTTGTGGCACTGGCATCCCATTCTGTGACTAAAGCAGCCTCTATTTAATAGCATAATAAACATTTGCACTTATTCTCATAGAAATCAGGCCCGATAAAGACACTTTTGCTGTGCATGCTCTCTGGTTTTTGTGGCACTGGCATCCCATTCTGTGACTAAAGCAGCCTCTATTTAATAGCATAATAACCATTTGCACTTATTCTCATAGAAATCAGGCCTGATAAAGACACTTTTGCTGTGCATGCTCTCTGGTTTTTGTGGCACTGGCATCCCATTCTGTGACTAAAGCAGCCTCTATTTAATAGCATAATAACCATTTGCACTTATTCTCATAGAAATCAGGCCTGATAAAGACACTTTTGCTGTGCATGCTCTCTGGTTTTTGTGGCACTGGCATCCCATTCTGTGACTAAAGCAGCCTCTATTTAATAGCATAATAAACATTTGCACTTATTCTCATAGAAATCAGGCCTGATAAAGACACTTTTGCTGTGCATGCTCTCTGGTTTTTGTGGCACTGGCATCCCATTCTGTGACTAAAGCAGCCTCTATTTAATAGCATAATAACCATTTGCACTTATTCTCATAGAAATCAGGCCTGATAAAGACACTTTTGCTGTGCATGCTCTCTGGTTTTTGTGGCACTGGCATCCCATTCTGTGACTAAAGCAGCCTCTATTTAATAGCATAATAAACATTTGCACTTATTCTCATAGAAATCAGGCCTGATAAAGACACTTTTGCTGTGCATGCTCTCTGGTTTTTGTGGCACTGGCATCCCATTCTGTGACTAAAGCAGCCTCTATTTAATAGCATAATAAACATTTGCACTTATTCTCATAGAAATCAGGCCTGATAAAGACACTTTTGCTGTGCATGCTCTCTGGTATTTGTGGCACTGGCATCCCATTCTGTGACTAAAGCAGCCTCTATTTAATAGCATAATAACCATTTGCACTTATTCTCATAGAAATCAGGCCTGATAAAGACACTTTTGCTGTGCATGCTCTCTGGTTTTTGTGGCACTGGCATCCCATTCTGTGACTAAAGCAGCCTCTATTTAATAGCATAATAAACATTTGCACTTATTCTCATAGAAATCAGGCCTGATAAAGACACTTTTGCTGTGCATGCTCTCTGGTTTTTGTGGCACTGGCATCCCATTCTGTGACTAAAGCAGCCTCTATTTAATAGCATAATAACCATTTGCACTTATTCTCATAGAAATCAGGCCTGATAAAGACACTTTTGCTGTGCATGCTCTCTGGTTTTTGTGGCACTGGCATCCCATTCTGTGACTAAAGCAGCCTCTATTTAATAGCATAATAAACATTTGCACTTATTCTCATAGAAATCAGGCCTGATAAAGACACTTTTGCTGTGCATGCTCTCTGGTTTTTGTGGCACTGGCATCCCATTCTGTGACTAAAGCAGCCTCTATTTAATAGCATAATAAACATTTGCACTTATTCTCATAGAAATCAGGCCTGATAAAGACACTTTTGCTGTGCATGCTCTCTGGTTTTTGTGGCACTGGCATCCCATTCTGTGACTAAAGCAGCCTCTATTTAATAGCATAATAAACATTTGCACTTATTCTCATAGAAATCAGGCCTGATAAAGACACTTTTGCTGTGCATGCTCTCTGGTTTTTGTGGCACTGGCATCCCATTCTGTGACTAAAGCAGCCTCTATTTAATAGCATAATAAACATTTGCACTTATTCTCATAGAAATCAGGCCTGATAAAGACACTTTTGCTGTGCATGCTCTCTGGTTTTTGTGGCACTGGCATCCCATTCTGTGACTAAAGCAGCCTCTATTTAATAGCATAATAACCATTTGCACTTATTCTCATAGAAATCAGGCCTGATAAAGACACTTTTGCTGTGCATGCTCTCTGGTTTTTGTGGCACTGGCATCCCATTCTGTGACTAAAGCAGCCTCTATTTAATAGCATAATAACCATTTGCACTTATTCTCATAGAAATCAGGCCTGATAAAGACACTTTTGCTGTGCATGCTCTCTGGTTTTTGTGGCACTGGCATCCCATTCTGTGACTAAAGCAGCCTCTATTTAATAGCATAATAACCATTTGCACTTATTCTCATAGAAATCAGGCCTGATAAAGACACTTTTGCTGTGCATGCTCTCTGGTTTTTGTGGCACTGGCATCCCATTCTGTGACTAAAGCAGCCTCTATTTAATAGCATAATAACCATTTGCACTTATTCTCATAGAAATCAGGCCTGATAAAGACACTTTTGCTGTGCATGCTCTCTGGTTTTTGTGGCACTGGCATCCCATTCTGTGACTAAAGCAGCCTCTATTTAATAGCATAATAAACATTTGCACTTATTCTCATAGAAATCAGGCCTGATAAAGACACTTTTGCTGTGCATGCTCTCTGGTTTTTGTGGCACTGGCATCCCATTCTGTGACTAAAGCAGCCTCTATTTAATAGCATAATAACCATTTGCACTTATTCTCATAGAAATCAGGCCTGATAAAGACACTTTTGCTGTGCATGCTCTCTGGTTTTTGTGGCACTGGCATCCCATTCTGTGACTAAAGCAGCCTCTATTTAATAGCATAATAACCATTTGCACTTATTCTCATAGAAATCAGGCCTGATAAAGACACTTTTGCTGTGCATGCTCTCTGGTTTTTGTGGCACTGGCATCCCATTCTGTGACTAAAGCAGCCTCTATTTAATAGCATAATAAACATTTGCACTTATTCTCATAGAAATCAGGCCTGATAAAGACACTTTTGCTGTGCATGCTCTCTGGTTTTTGTGGCACTGGCATCCCATTCTGTGACTAAAGCAGCCTCTATTTAATAGCATAATAACCATTTGCACTTATTCTCATAGAAATCAGGCCTGATAAAGACACTTTTGCTGTGCATGCTCTCTGGTTTTTGTGGCACTGGCATCCCATTCTGTGACTAAAGCAGCCTCTATTTAATAGCATAATAACCATTTGCACTTATTCTCATAGAAATCAGGCCTGATAAAGACACTTTTGCTGTGCATGCTCTCTGGTTTTTGTGGCACTGGCATCCCATTCTGTGACTAAAGCAGCCTCTATTTAATAGCATAATAAATATTTGCACTTATTCTCATAGAAATCAGGCCTGATAAAGACACTTTTGCTGTGCATGCTCTCTGGTTTTTGTGGCACTGGCATCCCATTCTGTGACTAAAGCAGCCTCTATTTAATAGCATAATAACCATTTGCACTTATTCTCATAGAAATCAGGCCTGATAAAGACACTTTTGCTGTGCATGCTCTCTGGTTTTTGTGGCACTGGCATCCCATTCTGTGACTAAAGCAGCCTCTATTTAATAGCATAATAAACATTTGCACTTATTCTCATAGAAATCAGGCCTGATAAAGACACTTTTGCTGTGCATGCTCTCTGGTTTTTGTGGCACTGGCATCCCATTCTGTGACTAAAGCAGCCTCTATTTAATAGCATAATAACCATTTGCACTTATTCTCATAGAAATCAGGCCTGATAAAGACACTTTTGCTGTGCATGCTCTCTGGTTTTTGTGGCACTGGCATCCCATTCTGTGACTAAAGCAGCCTCTATTTAATAGCATAATAACCATTTGCACTTATTCTCATAGAAATCAGGCCTGATAAAGACACTTTTGCTGTGCATGCTCTCTGGTTTTTGTGGCACTGGCATCCCATTCTGTGACTAAAGCAGCCTCTATTTAATAGCATAATAACCATTTGCACTTATTCTCATAGAAATCAGGCCTGATAAAGACACTTTTGCTGTGCATGCTCTCTGGTTTTTGTGGCACTGGCATCCCATTCTGTGACTAAAGCAGCCTCTATTTAATAGCATAATAACCATTTGCACTTATTCTCATAGAAATCAGGCCTGATAAAGACACTTTTGCTGTGCATGCTCTCTGGTTTTTGTGGCACTGGCATCCCATTCTGTGACTAAAGCAGCCTCTATTTAATAGCATAATAAACATTTGCACTTATTCTCATAGAAATCAGGCCTGATAAAGACACTTTTGCTGTGCATGCTCTCTGGTTTTTGTGGCACTGGCATCCCATTCTGTGACTAAAGCAGCCTCTATTTAATAGCATAATAAACATTTGCACTTATTCTCATAGAAATCAGGCCTGATAAAGACACTTTTGCTGTGCATGCTCTCTGGTTTTTGTGGCACTGGCATCCCATTCTGTGACTAAAGCAGCCTCTATTTAATAGCATAATAACCATTTGCACTTATTCTCATAGAAATCAGGCCTGATAAAGACACTTTTGCTGTGCATGCTCTCTGGTTTTTGTGGCACTGGCATCCCATTCTGTGACTAAAGCAGCCTCTATTTAATAGCATAATAAACATTTGCACTTATTCTCATAGAAATCAGGCCTGATAAAGACACTTTTGCTGTGCATGCTCTCTGGTTTTTGTGGCACTGGCATCCCATTCTGTGACTAAAGCAGCCTCTATTTAATAGCATAATAACCATTTGCACTTATTCTCATAGAAATCAGGCCTGATAAAGACACTTTTGCTGTGCATGCTCTCTGGTTTTTGTGGCACTGGCATCCCATTCTGTGACTAAAGCAGCCTCTATTTAATAGCATAATAACCATTTGCACTTATTCTCATAGAAATCAGGCCTGATAAAGACACTTTTGCTGTGCATGCTCTCTGGTTTTTGTGGCACTGGCATCCCATTCTGTGACTAAAGCAGCCTCTATTTAATAGCATAATAAACATTTGCACTTATTCTCATAGAAATCAGGCCTGATAAAGACACTTTTGCTGTGCATGCTCTCTGGTTTTTGTGGCACTGGCATCCCATTCTGTGACTAAAGCAGCCTCTATTTAATAGCATAATAACCATTTGCACTTATTCTCATAGAAATCAGGCCTGATAAAGACACTTTTGCTGTGCATGCTCTCTGGTTTTTGTGGCACTGGCATCCCATTCTGTGACTAAAGCAGCCTCTATTTAATAGCATAATAACCATTTGCACTTATTCTCATAGAAATCAGGCCTGATAAAGACACTTTTGCTGTGCATGCTCTCTGGTTTTTGTGGCACTGGCATCCCATTCTGTGACTAAAGCAGCCTCTATTTAATAGCATAATAAACATTTGCACTTATTCTCATAGAAATCAGGCCTGATAAAGACACTTTTGCTGTGCATGCTCTCTGGTTTTTGTGGCACTGGCATCCCATTCTGTGACTAAAGCAGCCTCTATTTAATAGCATAATAAACATTTGCACTTATTCTCATAGAAATCAGGCCTGATAAAGACACTTTTGCTGTGCATGCTCTCTGGTTTTTGTGGCACTGGCATCCCATTCTGTGACTAAATCAGCCTCTATTTAATAGCATAATAACCATTTGCACTTATTCTCATAGAAATCAGGCCTGATAAAGACACTTTTGCTGTGCATGCTCTCTGGTTTTTGTGGCACTGGCATCCCATTCTGTGACTAAAGCAGCCTCTATTTAATAGCATAATAAACATTTGCACTTATTCTCATAGAAATCAGGCCTGATAAAGACACTTTTGCTGTGCATGCTCTCTGGTTTTTGTGGCACTGGCATCCCATTCTGTGACTAAAGCAGCCTCTATTTAATAGCATAATAAACATTTGCACTTATTCTCATAGAAATCAGGCCTGATAAAGACACTTTTGCTGGCCAAAGCCCTACTGGACCCTGCCAGGTCCATTCCTGCCCAGGGCATCCCATTCTGTGACTAAAGCAGCCTCTGTTTAAGACCATATAAGCATTTGCTCTTATTATATTTATATTATAAGACACTTTTGCTGGGCATAGGCTTACTGCTGCCTGCCAGGTGCACTTCTGTTGAGGCATCCCATTCTGTAACATAGCATACCCCTCTTTATTTACACTAAGCAGCTCTCTTATTTACACTAAGCAGGCCTGTTGGAGGCTGAGTGTTACTGCTCACTTTTGGTGTGCATTATATTCTGTTTTATATAGACCCACTGCTGCCTGGGGGTTCTTAAAATATCACCTACTACCACGCCAGTTAGACTATGTCGGGCAGACAAGTGCCTGGAAGTGAAAAGAGGAGTGGCAGAGGCCAAGATTCCGCAGGCAGAGCTCGCATCAGACTGGGGGCCAGTAGCAGCAGGAGTCACGCTGAGAGACCTAATCTGCCAGTATCTGCTAGCGGTCGGGTCTCCACCAGTAACGCATCTGCCGTGGTAGATTGGCTGACGCGCTCATCAACAACATCATCACAACTTACATCTGAGACCCCCAGTCTAGGGTCGGTAGGTTCCTCTGACACAACCCTGAGTTGGCATGCCCCGAGAGCAGTCCCTGTCCTCCCATTGCCTCTGTCCTACGCCGTTCCCTCCCCCAGCGACGTATCCTATGCTTTGGGTTCAGCTCCACTCTTTAGTGAGGAGGACGATCAGATACAGGAGGACAGTCAGCAGCTACTGCCCAGCCAAGAAATGGAGGTGGCTTCTTTAGCTAGGCAGACAAATAGTGATGTGGACAGTGTCGTGGGTGCTGCGAGCGTTCCAGCTCCTGCGCCAGACACTGTTGACGAATCCACGAACATCAGTGACGTACAGCCACAACCCGGTGATGATGATGATGATGACGATGAAGCCGATCGCACTTGGGAGCCGGGTGATGAAGGGGCTTCATCGTCATCATCAGGAGAAGAGGGGCGCAGGTTGCCCCGGAGTCAGCAGCTGAGGCAGCAAGGTGGTAGCAGTCAGCATGGGGGCACAATCCAAAGGCTGGAGCCGGCCGGGGCCGGGGCCGGGGTAGAGCACCTGCTGTGCGGCAGTCTACCTTATCGGGAGGTAGTGGAGCAGGGGTTCCTGGAGTTGGCAACAGCAGCAGTGAATCAGTGAGGCCAGGGGGTGGGAAAAGTAGCTACTCGGCAGTGTGGCAGTTTTTCCTGAGGCATCCGCAGGAGGGTAACATGGCCACATGCAAGATATGTAGGCAAAAGGTGAAGCGTGGCCAGGGTCCAAATGTTGGCACCACGGCCCTGCGTCAACATATGATGCGTCACCATAAAACGACCTGGGAGAACCGAGGCTCCCAAGGGGTGGTCCAGTCTGCTTCCTCACCAAGTGAGCTCCCAATTTCTGCCAGCCAAGGCTCCAGCACCTCAGCCGAAGGCAGCTGTGCGTCACACCCATCCTCTGTCGCTCCTGCTCCTCCTCCTCCTCCTCCAAGTCATGCATCCCGCCAGCAATCCATCAGCGAAGCCATGTCCAAGAGACAGCAGTATGCGCCCACTCATCCTACGGCGCAGAAGCTGAATGTGCTCCTGTCCAAGTTGCTGGTGCTGCAGTCGCTCCCTTTTCAGGTGGTGGAATCTGCACCTTTCAGAGAACTGATGGCTTGTGCCGAGCCGAGGTGGAGAGTCCCAAGCCGTCATTTCTTTGCCAAGAAGGCAGTACCAGCGCTGCACACTTTTGTTGAACAGGAAGGTGGGCCAGTCCTTGAGCCTGTCGGTGTGTAGCAAAATACATTGGCAGCGCCGACATCTGGAGCTGTAACTACGGTCAGGGGCAGTACATGTCGTTTACGGCCCACTGGGTGAATGTGGTCCCTTTGCAGCAGCAACTTGGACAGGTCACGCCGCTTCGGCCTCCGCGCTCTCTGCCCATTGGGCCTGTGACACCGTGCGACTCGGCCTCCTCATCCTCCGCCATCTCCTCACCCTCCACTGTAGGCTCAAGTCTCAGTGCCCCTCCAGTCTACCATGTGTGCAGGGCACGGAGGGTGTCACGCAGTGCTTCACATGGTTTGTCTTGGCGATACGGAGTCACACAGGGGAGGAACTGCTTAAATGTATTCATCAGGAAATCCAAACATGGCTTACTCCGAGAAAACTTAAAATGGGAATCATGGTTACCGACAATGGGAAGAACATTTTGTCTGCGCTGCGCCAAGGAAGCCTGACCCATGCCCCCTGCATGGCTCACGTCTTCAATCTGGTTGTCAAGCGGTTTCTGAAGTGTTCCCCCCCATCTGCAGGACATCCTAACAACTTCACGGAAACTTTGCATGCACTTCAGCCACTCCTACACCGCCAAACACACCCTTCTTGAGCTACAGCGTCAGAATGGTATCCCCCAACATAGTCTGATTTGCGATGTTTCCACCCGTTGGAATTCCACCCTTCACATGTTGGACCGATTATATGAACAGAGAAAAGCCATCACGGATTTCCTGATGATCCAAGCAGATAGGGGGACTCCCCTGTGTAACTTCAATGTCAACCAGTGGCAGCTCATACGTGACACCTGCCGTTTGCTCAGGCCCTTTGAGGAAGCCACTTTATTTGTCAGTCGGCAGGATTACGGGATGAACGACGTGATTCCACTGCTTCATGTACTACAGCACATGTTGGAAACCATGGCTGGTCAGGGCACTGGAGACATGGCGTTTACATCTTACGGCCACATGAACCCCGTTGGAGCTGAACTGGAGGAGGAGGAGGAGGAAGAGGAGGAGGAGGAGAGTTGCCCAGCGAAACACAGTTTAGGCTTGGCGAAATGGCTGGTTTATCTAGTCAGCGGACAGGGAGAGGAGGAGCAGGAGCAGCCAGAGGAGCTAGAGGTTTTTGAGGAAGGAGAGACAGAGGACCCGGGCACACCGTGGCAGTATGCAGTGGAGATGGAGACAGGTAGTCCATCCGAGTCACTTGCGCAAATGGCACGAAGCATGCTCACATGCTTGCGTAGTGACCCCAGAATTGTTTCCATCTGTCGGCGGGATGACTTCTGGCTGTCCACCTTATTGGACCCTCGCTTCCGGCACAAAATGGGGGCATTTTTTAAACCCACCGAGAGGGAGGACAAACTCAACTACTACAAAGACATTCTACGTAGGCAGTTGGCCGATGCCTATCTGCGCCATGGTCCATACTCTCGCAGGTCTGACTCGAGGGGACCTCTGCGCTCACCTTCCACTGCCATGGCCGCTGGGGGGGTTGGCAGCAGCAGCAGCAGAAGCTCCATCAGCAGCAGCAGCCTCAGTCTTCAGTCGCTAATGAGTAGCTTTCTACACCCGCATAGTGAGGCTACTCATGAGCAGCAGGAAGACCTGGAGCAGGACCTGAACCAGCAGGTCATGTCATACTTTGACATGACCATGCCAACACACCTTGAGGATCCGCTGACTTCTGGGCAGCCAAACTTGATTTGTGGCCGCAACTAGCAGAGTTTGCCCTGGAAAAGCTGTCCTGCCCGGCAAGTAGCGTGCCATCTGAGCGGGTGTTTAGTGCGGCGGGGGCCATAGTTACGGCGAGGAGAACTCGTCTGTCAACTAAAAATGTGGAGAGGACTCACCTTTGTCAAAATGAATCAGGGATGGATCAGCCAGGATTTCCACCCACCAATGCCTGATGCATGCGACTAGATTCAGCATGGTGCCACGTTTTACACTTTACAAATGGTGCAAAACATATTATGTCTTTAGGCCATTTTTTTGGGCTCCTGCTGCTGCTACTGCCAACTTCTGCCAACTCCAGGGTGTGATTCATCCAATTTTTGGGCTCCTGAGGCCAACTCCAGTGTATATTTGGGCTCCTGCTGCTGCTACTGTCAACTCCTGCCAACTCCAGGGTGTGATTCATCCCAATTTTTGGGCTCCTGAAGCCAACTCCAGTGTATATTTGGGCTCCTGCTGCTGCTGCTGCTGCCAACTTCTGCCAACTCAGGGTGTGATTCATCCAATTTTTGGGCTCCTGAAGCCAACTCCAGTGTATATTTGGGCTCCTGCTGCTGCTGCCAACTTCTGCCAACTCCAGGGTGTGATTCATCCAATTTTTGGGCTCCTGAAGCCAACTCCAGTGTATATTTGGGCTCCTGCTGCTACTACTGCCAACTTCTGCCAACTCCAGGGTGTGATTCATCCAATTTTTGGGCTCCTGAGGCCAACTCCAGTGTATATTGGGCTCCTGCTGCTGCTGCTGCCAACTTCTGGCCAACTCCAGGGGTGTGATTCATCCAATTTTTGGGCTCCTGAAGCCAACTCCAGTGTATATTTGGGCTCCTGCTGCTACTACTGTCAACTCCTGCCAACTCCAGGGTGTGATTCATCCAATTTTTGGGCTCCTGAGGCCAACTCCAGTGTATATTTGGGCTCCTGCTGCTGCTACCTGTCAACTCCTGCCAACTCCAGGGTGTGATTCATCCAATTTTTGGGCTCCTGAAGCCAACTCCAGTGTATATTTGGGCTCCTGCTGCTGCTGCTGCTGCCAACTTCCTGCCAACTCCAGGGTGTGATTCATCCAGATCTTTTTGGGCTCCTGAAGCCAACTCCAGTGTATATT
Source organism: Gastrophryne carolinensis (assembly GCA_027917425.1). Classification (NCBI taxonomy): domain Eukaryota; kingdom Metazoa; phylum Chordata; class Amphibia; order Anura; family Microhylidae; genus Gastrophryne; species Gastrophryne carolinensis. The sequence goes on along the minus strand of CM051237.1, from coordinate 122,679,184 downwards.
TGGGCTCCTGCTCTGCTGCTGCTGCCAACTTCTGCCAACTCCAGGGTGTGATTCATCCAATTTTTGGGCTCCTGAAGCCAACTCCAGTGTATATTTGGGCTCCTGCTGCTACTACTGCCAACTTCTGCCAACTCCAGGGTGTGATTCATCCAATTTTTTGGGCTCCTGAGGCCAACTCCAGTGTATATTTGGGCTCCTGCTGCTGCTGCTGCCAACTTCTGCCAACTCCAGGGTGTGATTCATCCAATTTTTGGGCTCCTGAAGGCCAACTCCAGTGTATATTTGGGCTCCTGCTGCTACTACTGTCAAACTCCTGCCAACTCCAGGGTGTGATTCATCCAATTTTTGGGCTCCTGAGGCCAACTCCAGTGTATATTTGGGCTCCTGCTGCTGCTGCTGCCAACTTCTGCCAACTCCAGGGTGTGATTCATCCAATTTTTGGGCTCCTGAGGCCAACTCCAGTGTATATTTGGGCTCCTGCTCCTGCTGCTGCCAACTTCTGCCAACTCCAGGGTGTGATTCATCCAATTTTTGGGCTCCTGAAGCCAACTCCAGTGTATATTTGGGCTCCTGCTGCTGCTACTGCCAACTTCTGCCAACTCCAGGGTGTGATTCATCCAATTTTTGGGCTCCTGAAGCCAACTCCAGTGTATATTTGGGCTCCTGCTGCTACTACTGCCAACTTCTGCCAACTCCAGGGTGTGATTCATCCAATTTTTTGGGCTCCTGAAGCCAACTCCAGTGTATATTTGGGCTCCTGCTGCTGCTACTGTCAACTCCTGCCAACTCCAGGGTGTGATTCATCCAATTTTTGGGCTCCTGAAGCCAACTCCAGTGTATATTTGGGCTCCTGCTGCTGCTACTGCCAACTTCTGCCAACTCCAGGGTGTGATTCATCCAATTTTTGGGCTCCTGAAGCCAACTCCAGTGTATATTTGGGCTCCTGCTGCTGCTACTGTCAACTCCTGCCAACTCCAGGGTGTGATTCATCCAATTTTTGGGCTCCTGAGGCCAACTCCAGTGTATATTTGGGCTCCTGCTGCTGCTACTGTCAACTCCTGCCAACTCCAGGGTGTGATTCATCCAATTTTTGGGCTCCTGAAGCCAACTCCAGTGTATATTTGGGCTCCTGCTGCTGCTACTGTCAACTCCTGCCAACTCCAGGGTGGTGATTCATCCAATTTTTGGGCTCCTGAGGCCAACTCCAGTGTATATTTGGGCTCCTGCTGCTGGCTACTGTCAACAACTCCTGCCAACTCCAGGGTGTGATTCATCCAATTTTTGGGCTCCTGAAGCCAACTCCAGTGTATATTTGGGCTCCTGCTGCTGCTGCTGCTGCCAACTTCTGCCAACTCCAGGGTGGTGATTCATCCAATTTTTGGGCTCCTGAAGCCAACCTCCAGTGTATATTTGGGCTCCTGCTGCTGCTACTGTCAACTCCTGCCAACTCCAGGGGTGTGATTCATCCAATTTTTGGCTCTCTGAGGCCAACTCCAGTGTATATTTGGGCTCCTGCTGCTGCTACTGTCAACTCCTGCCAACTCCAGGTGTGTTTCATCCAATTTTTGGGCTCCTGAAGCCAACTCCAGTGTATATTTGGGCTCCTGCTGCTGCTAC